>JAASAO010001597.1:0-76323 GCA_017311375.1 Mytilus coruscus | reverse complement strand
TTGTTAATTTCTGTGTCATTTGGTCTCTTGTGGAGAGTTGTCTCATTGGCAATCATACCACATCTTCTTTTATATTTGATACGTGTTTATTCTGAAATCTCAAACATATCAAAATAATAATTTTGTTTTGCTGCACTTGTCATTAAACCGAGGAATAAAAGATAAATCTTGTAATATTATTTATATGCAATACCGTTCAGATTACCCGCCATGGTTGTCTATTGAAGGGTGTTTATCGCAAGTGTGGGAGTTTGTGTGTTGATCCCCGGCTGGGTCAAGCCATTGACCTAAAAAATAATAATACGTGCTTGCTTCTCCGCTAAGCATGAGACATTCAGGAATTAGAGCAAAACAGTTCGGTTCAGAGATGTAATAATGTGTCGGTGGTATGTCTTACTGTGTTCTGTGTTACCTTGTGAACCTTGTGAACCAGTGCGTGTAAAATCGGTTCTGTGTGTCGGTCAAGTAAACAAAATTGAAAATGATAGTTTGGAAATTTTATGCGTCCGAAGCGCTTTCCTGGGGACTTCCTTCATCTGGAAAAACTAAATAATTAAAAGACAAGGATGTATAAGTAGCGAAACAAGAAAAGAGCTATAGCAGGTTGTATATACATATCAGATTAACTTATTCTCGTATTGATAAGCATGTTATATTTACCCTGGAGGTTAAACAATAATTCATTTTCTTCAGTTCGGATACACAGCAGTATTGTTTATATTTTGAAAGCAATACAGCTCTGGTTTTTCTTCTAATGTACAAGTTAGGCTATAATGTCAATCCCTAACCTAGTACATATACTTGTGTTGTTTATGCTTGATTTCGTAACCCATAATTATACAAATTAAGGTAACAGTACTTAACCGATTTTCAAATCTCGTAAATCGATGAGGAAGAGACGAACCAAGTTAGCAAACAAAACTGAAGGAATAACATGAACCGAAAAAGGAGCACTACTGAGTGCATTGACAAGGTATGTGTTATGCATCACCGACCATGCGAATTCACACTCAGTTAAAATGTCACATTTGGAAATAGGACACAATCGGTAAAATACAGATCAAACGAATATACTGTTATATCAAATTGTTATTTTAAATATTTTGACACATACTATTCTTCCTAAGAATTCAAACATGTAAGGGTTGGTGCAAAACGTGGAATTATCCTCAGTTTTCAATGCTGTATTAGTCTTTTACCATGGCATTGTTTCTCTTTATTTGAAAACGGTTTTTGAAACTAGGTTGTCTTGGATCTTCATACAAAAATACATTATTTGAGATATAACAATTTAAACGGACATTTGGGTGTAGACATATCGTCACGCATATAAAAAAAGATATGTTGTATTGCTTTTTATTGTTTTGTTTTTATTGTTTATTTTTTATAGTTTTTTTTATGTTTAGAAACAATACTTATATTTGGCTTTATATTTTTAAAATAACGTATCTTATATTATAATATTTTGTTTGGAAAATATGGAATATTCACTCTTTGCTTTGAAATGTTTGATATTAGTACTTATTTTTATTTTCTCTAATTTCATTTTAAGTATCAAGCAAATCTAAACTTTACCTATTCCAAAAAAAACTTCAGTGGATAGTTATAATGTTATTTTTATTTCTCACGTTCTTTTTAGTAAGACCACTAAATAAAACAAGGTTATTCTGCTTGTTTTCATTTTAACCGACGAACCAGTGATCAATATGCTTGAGTTTCAAATTTACAACATATTTGTTGAATTTGGAGATAAACTTTTAACAAATTGTCGTCATTCTGTGTACCTTATCTTGTCGACCTCTTCTTATTTTCATTTGAGTCGGGGTTCCGTCAGACACGTGTCAAGAACAAGAAGATCAAAGAAGCCAGATCATTTAATTTCACCTTCAGATATATTGTTGATGTTCATTCCATTAACAATCCAAACTTTTCTGATCGGATTAAGACATCCTCCAGAACTAGAAATTAAAGAAACAACAGGCACGGCTTCCTCCGCCTCATCTGTAGACTTATACCTCGAATTTGGCATTAGCACAAGAATATCAGTCAGGAATCTACTTCGTCAAAATTATCTCCCCATTACGCCATCTAATTTTCACAATCGTAAAATGGAAGCCATTGTAGAGATAACGCGCTGTCAATTTAGCTCTTGAAAACCGATAAATTTATCCACATAACACCATTACGATCCTTATATGCCAGTTGTATTTTGAAAGATAAATGTATCTACTAGCTACTGAGCATGATTTTATGTACTTTTTGCATTCAGTCAACTTAAAACCATTGTCTGGTCGGTTTTCAGGTGGAATTTTCGAAAGTTAAAACAAATTCTAATTAAATATTTCGTGGTAGGGCAGACTAAAAATTTTCAGAGGTTGAACCTAATAACCCTAAATAACACACACAAAAATGAAGTTTTTGAAGTTATGCATTTTAAGATCCAGTTGTAAAGTCTGTCGTCAAGTACTTTTAGTAAAAATTGTTATTCGAACACACCTATTCTGTTGTTATGACTCATTAGAAAGGTACTTCACTTGACCCATGTATCTCATTTTTTGTACTGCGATTTTTTATGTTATTAAATCAACCTGTAGCCTAAATATATAAAAAATAATAGAATCTGACTCGAGATGATCTTTCAAATATTTTTGCTTATACGATTTCAAGACAGAAAAGTCAACTCAAACACGAACATAAAAGGTGCACTCGACTTTCTCTTTCGATGCAATTATTGCCCATTTGTATAATTTTTTCCCAAAAACTGTCGCCGGGGCAGAGATGCAAATTAATGCTTTAGAAAGATCAATCTTTTATGTTTCTGTGTATTTTTTCCGGCGGAATTTATGCTTATGCACAAAAAAAGATGCACTTGGATTTGAACCTGCCACAATCGACTGTTTTATGAAATTTGTTTATAAATTAAAAGTTTACAAATGTTTCGAAGTTCCATACTATAAATTAGTAAAAACACGTATATAAGATGCATAAAATCCTAAATTATGCACCTTTATTAAACTTTTACAGCCCATAGAAACAGATGTAAACAATTCGAATATATCAATTTAGCTTTTTTACCTTCTCTAACAAAGAGTTCCATTTCTTTTGTTTAATTTCAACTGGGTTTCCGCCTGATATCTGACAAACGAGAAGATTTTATTTCTGAAATCATAAATTTCCCAAACCTTACCAGCAATATACCAACTTCACCTGCATACAGAATTTACATTTCCCAACTCATTCGGTATACAAGAGCTTGTAGCTGCTACTCAGACTTAATAAACGTCACCAGTGTCTGAGCAGAAAGTTGGGTTATGTCAAAGACTGTCTCGTCCTTTTTTAAAAGAAAAGTTCATCGGAAGATACCAACACCTTGCTGATAAATATACCGTCGCGACTTCACAAATAATACTTCATGGTCTTGACGTGTGAAGACAAGGTAGATACTTAGGAACTTTTAATGTTTACAAACAAATTGTGCGGGTTAATAAATCAACGAAATCGTTTATATCCTCAAAGGCTATCGAAATTATAAAATCCAACTATTTCAAATTTAAATACACTCTTGTATGTGTATTACCATAAATATTTATTTACAGCGATCGTTAACTTACCAAGTCTGGTGAACCGGTAACAATAGTGTAGGTAACTCGATCTTCTCGTGCTGACAAATTCAATACTTTGTTTACGTTGGTTACTTTTCTGACTAAAAGATATTTCGAAACAACAATCTTTCATTTTTTTTAATGTACGTGTACCTTTAATTGAAACTGTTATTTGAGATGTATATGCAAATAGATATTGTTCGAAATTTTATTATTTTCCGATTAAACTGCAATTACATATTTGTAATAATGTTTTCTTTCCTACAAAGTCATAAAACAATTTATAGAATCGTGTGCAAAAGATCATGACAATCAGTTTTTTTCGAAAAAATTCCATCGTTCCCTACTTGACGAGTGACATTTTCAAATAGACGCTTAGTTTACGACCTCAATGCACCAATCTAACATATGACTATATTATAATACTTCGAACGCTTATTATCTGTACTTTCTGTTTTGCCCGGTCGTCAATAATTCGTACGGTGCATTTTTGTTAAATCAATATCAAAGGTAAAGAATGAACATTCCTACATGTTTCAAGATTTTAACAAAATAACAAAATGCCCTTTGGTGGTTCTTACCTGCAGTACTTTATGCATGTGTGGCTTTATATGTAATACGATGTACTGATTTATCTTGACGTCTTTCCATGTTCAGTCTGTATTGTGCATGTCTGCATGCTACTGGTACGGCCAGTAGATACTAAATTTTAAATTTGCCTTTTACAATTTTCCTAATTAGTATTTTGTCTGAAATATGACCAAGCCTTGAATGTTGGTATTATGTGAATGACATTTTACATTAACATCCACACAATTCTAAATCGATCGTAATCTTTGATCAGATTACAATTGGTTCAAAACTTGTGTACACTTATTTTACACACCTATACCATGTTAATTATGTATTTTAATGATTCCCTCAACCTGAAGGTGATAAACCAGTTTCTACATTGTATGTGCTAATAAATTATGTAAAATTGGAACGTTCTAATTGTGAAACAAATAATTAATATATCAAAAGAGAGGCGAAAGATACCAAAGTTCTGATCTTTGTCATTTTATTTTAGTCAGATCTATTTTTTCAATTGATAATGATATGTTCGTATGGAAATGTCTTACTTGTAATATTTATTCTTATATTCTTCGCTTTTGAGGACTAATTCATATTTGAAAATTACGTGTCTGTGTCTGTCATTTTTAATTATGTATTATGTTTTAGATATCTAAATAGAAATGATGTTCTCATTTATGACATACATTTACACGCAGTTGGCAATCAAAACAATGAGTTTCCAAAATGTATGTTTTGTCTTTGTCCATAAATTTTATTTCAAACAATTTCACATAGTGTTGCCTTGCCAGATTTCCAACATGTAACGAGGAATCTGTAACTACTCAGTGCAAAACGTATTGCCCATGAGTCTCAATTCCGACGGTTTTAGCCGGAATTATTCTGATTAATTGTCCTTCTTTCGTTATTTGATGAAAATTTTGGATGCATATCCAGCAATATATATGTAACCCATAAAGTCTGATCATATACCTCTTGGGTTATTAAGTTGAGTGTGTATAGGTAAATTTTGGCGTATTGTCAACTACATAATTGACTGAGTCTGCACAGTATAATCGTGCTGTTTTAATGATAAAGCAAAGTAAGAATGACCACCAGTCGTCTTTCGATTCACTTGTTGCCCAGAGGAAATATTTATCCAAGTAAGTGTGGATTGATGGGCAGTTATGAATTGTTCTTCATTGGCAAAGCATAATCCATACCCGAGCATCTCTGGTAATTTCAAAGTTTGTAACAATATCAACTTGTTAATGTCCACTATATATACTCCTGTTTGTGAGACGATACTGCAAATTTGAATTGAGACATCTCAGCAACATCCTCAGGTGCACTTGGAAGTTCCAATTCAGCAAGTAAGCTTTTTCCATCGTTGTTGTATTTTACATCTTTTTCTGTTGGCGCGTTGTGAAAAGTAGATGATTATGTATAAAGTTTCCACATACAACTCCATCACCTTTACAAACGTCGATGGCTTGAAGAATTCTAATATTTCCAGTGCAGAAGATGACGTTACTTTGCTTACCATTCAAAGCAATATCAATTGATTCATCAACTTTAATGTCTCCAAAGGTCTGTGCATTCTTATTTAAATCTGCGACGATCTGCGAAGGGTAAAAACAACTGATACTCTTTTATATTTTCATTGATTCTCTTATTTCTCGTTCAATGTCAGAGAGTTTTGGTTCGATTTAATCAATTTCCACCAGACAATGCTGTTCGGACCCATGTTGTACAACACTTTCAGCAAAGCAATCCAATTTTTAACGGAGTTTCTATGGTTAGTAAAAACGTCAAATTCGTTTTTAAGTTTCATATCAACTTGCTTCTTGGTTGATGTTAACTCGAACTTCAGGGTTTCTTCTATTCTGTCTATATGTTTTAAAATTTCTTTTTCATATCACACATTTTTGTTTCGATCTGTTTTGATTTCGATTATCAATAACCTCACTCAGATTAATTAAGTGGTCATTAAGTCTTTCAGATACCCCAGATGTTTTCGTTGACTCTTTGATACCCGATGCAGCTTTTTAATGAAATAACATTTTTACAATGTCGGTGTGAAAGTGTAACACACAACGTGCAACACGTTTTTGAATGATCAGTGCAATAAACCTCAACTACATGGTCTTGATGTTCTTCGCAACTCAATACTTAAGATATCTGAATATCACATTTTCCGGTCTGAATTTCATGGAAGGAAATAAGTTTATGCTTAGATAAAACTTTCAGAGATTTGTGATACTTCTCTCACTGTTCACAATAAGCTTCTTCACAAATACTACACCAGCTCCGTGCGTTTTTGCTTTCATTGTTATACTGACAAGAACTACATTGCTTTTCCGATTTATAAATAGCTCCAAAACAACTTCATGGAATGCAATGAAACTTTATACATATAAATTGCATACTATTTAGATGGTCATGAATAAAATACCTTTAAAGGAACAAAAGTTGAACTTAAACTTTCTATGATACATTTTATAAACATAATCTTGTAATAACATCTCCTAAATGACTACATGGATTTCAATGATGTGCATAAAGAAAAAGCACTCTGAAACCTTTAAAGGGAAATAATTTGACTTTGACAATTGTAAGGTATTCCTTGGTAAGCATGCTTATAGTGCCCCTAGTCTATGTCCATAACAAACGTCATTGCCGACTGCAGAAAAAGCTGGTTCAGGTATTGCTTTTGGAGGAAAGCAACTTGTTTTCAAATCTACCCTTTGAACTGTTATTTGAGATGTATATGCAAATAGATGATGTTCGAAATTTCATTATTTTCCGAGAAATCTGCATCTGAAGCTTTTAATAATATTTCTCAGTGCTGCAAAGTGATAAACACAATCGAACGAATCGTGTGCAAAAAACATAACAATTAGTTTGATTTTCGAAAAATCTCCATCGTTCACTATCTGGGACTTTTGAACCAGCTGTACATCAAAGAAGCTATATAAAGTGAATAACAATAGTCTTTGTATCTGGAATGTTAATATAGCAGATGAATTGAAACAAAGACTCAAATGCCCGGGTTGAACAGAAAGTTTTATAAACAACTTAGAATGGTCTAAATGGAACATTTATATGTATACAATATGAAATGTAGCTTAAATTTTATTGCCGCAGTGGTAGTTTCCTCTAGTATTTCTGTTTCAATGATCTGAGTTTAAACTGAAGAATAAGTTAATAACATAAAATGTAACTGTCTTTGTAATGTTTTCCGACAATAAGTAAGTGTCTAATTCTAGAAAATGCAAGACAAATCTTTATCAATTCCAAAACAACGGTTTATCGTGATGTTTTTCCAAGTTTTATCTGTCTTGCTCATGTCAGCACGTTACTGGTATGGCCAGAAGACACTAAAATTGCATTTCAAAATGTTTTGATAGTATTTCGTTTGAAACATGACCACGCCATGGATGTGGTCATCATGTAGATGACATTTTACAATTACATCTAAACAATTTTAAGCAAAAGTGAAATAATGAACTAAATCCTAAACGTTTGGCAGATTACAATTGTTTCAATGCATATTTATTTACCCATTTTTCTAACAAAGATTGTATAACTAAGTCGTATTTTTCTCACAGTCTTTGCCGGTTTTCGTTTCTGTTTTCACTGAAGAGAAAGAGAAGCGAAAAACATCAAAGGGTCATTCAAACGAATGTCGAAAATAAACTGACAACGACATGCCAAGAAACGAAAATGACCAAAAGACAAATAACAGTATACAAAATACGACAAAAACTGAATACTGAGCAACACGATCCCATAAAAATTCGGAGTTATCTCAGGTGCTATGGAAGGGTAAGCAGACCTGCTCCACATGTGGGACCCGTCGTGTAATGTATCTGAATACACCATGACATACATTTCTTTCTTTCCCTCAGTTTCAGTATAGATGTACTTTCATGCTGGTCTTTTCTACCTCGTGTCTTTTCGCTGTACGATTTCATTCCTGTCATACTGGGTGGTGGTCAACCCTCGGTATGTTTTGAACCTTTGGATCTTCTTGTAGATCTTCTACAACTGATGACGGTAGTTCTAAGTATCTGGTGGTGTGGGTTCCGGTATTTCCTCTATTTCCACGTCCCTCATGCTTGTTGGAGCAGATGCACATATCTCCTCTGGGTTTGATAAAGTTTCAGCCACAACAAAACTTACAAATTAAATTATTTATATATATTATCTTTAATTGTTTAATTAAGGCACAACTAGCTACTACATTATAACCAAGCAATAACTACAACAGGTATGGAACGTCATAGTTACGAAACGACCTAGTTACGAATCCATCAGTATATTTAGTCAAACTTTTTAAATCAACGGAAAATGAGCAGATGCAAAATAGAAGTGATATAAATGTGTATGTTTTTTATATTCAAGACAATACTCTGTGAACAATTTCAATTATAATGTGGTTTTACATGGGTTTGCTCGCCACTTAGATCAGCTTTTATTGTTGAGGAACATGAATGCAGAGAGCTACAGATTCAACTTTAAAAATTTGTAACAGATTATATCATGTGTTTCCTCTGAAAGCAGCAAATCACTTGTATAGATATTTACTGGTCTGTTGTCTATAGACATATTAACCGATCATTGATATTAAGGCATTAAACTATTCTACATTGCGGAAAAGTAGAATTAAAAGACTGCTATTCACCAATTATTTGTGAAAGCTAAAACGTCAAGTAACAGCTATTTCTGTAACATTAACAAACTATATACATGTATGGACTATACTAGACAATACCATTAAAAATTTTCTATGCTATTTTACATAGAACATCATCTAAGAATATCAAAAAACAAATCATTGATCTTCTAAACAGACCGAATTAACAACGATCGACAACACATCTTACTAATCATTCTACCCAAAACTTGCGGAAGACTTCCAATTGTTCGATTCAAATGCCACTGATAAGTCTTATGTAGACAAAACGCCCGTCTGGCCAGTAGTATTGATAATTTTAACAATCACTTAATCTATGCCACTGCTGGGGAAGTTTCGTACCCCAAGGTTTCACCAACAGACTACCTATATGACGTCATAAAATATCATTCATTTTAAGATGATATAGTAACTATTTTTAGGAATAACCAGTTGTCGATTTGGGAATATCTTTTTCGGAAATTTCCACAACCTTTATAAATGGTGGGGTTATCCTAAAATTGATAAAAGATTAAAAAATGTTTGTATACCACTAAACCATTGTAGCGTTTTCAGTTCATTTTACCCAATTTTGTATAGAAATACCCTTGAAAACGAGAGGCGAAAGATACCAAAGGGACATTTTATCTCATAAGTCGACGTCATCGAAAAAAAGAAAAAACCAAAAGACAATCAACATATTATAAAACCCTTTTTCCTTTTCTGACTTAAACGTAAGGCTGGGTAGCCGTCTCATGGACACATTTTAATCATAATAATGTTTTGAAATTAAAATGAAAAATAAATCGGTATGTTGATTGATAATTGATTGTAAATGTTTAATGTCTATTTCAGCACTATTGGCTATATTGTGGTGGTCAGCTTTTATTGGTGGAGCAACCCATAGTGCGCGGATAGAACCGCCGACTGTCGGCAGGAAAACTGACAATCCTGATTGATTAAGATTGAAGTCGAATGCACCTGACACGTGCGGTTTTGAACTCACAACCTCAGTGCTGACATGCTAGTGATACACTAGATGCACTACTTAGTCTACTGGGCCACCGAGGCCCCTTTAATGGGTATGAAGAAAAGGCGATATGGGAATACGTCTATTCAAGGTCAAAATAATCAAATGACATCTGGAAGGGCCAACACACAGAGTTCAAAAATACACAGGAGACTATATAATATTGTCCAGCTCTACATCGTCCCAAATCAACAGGTGCCAATAGTTGAGCAGAATTATCTCCTCTTCTCAGGTTTTTGGGTTGGGTTTGTGTTGCTCAGTGTGTTTCATCAATGTAGTGTTTTGTAGACTGTTTGTCTTTTTGTCGGTTTTATTTTGATTATGGTATTGTGTGTTTTCTTTAACTTGTAAATTTGTACACTTATGTTTTTTTTTTATAAAATTCAATATTGTTTACACATGTTACAGAAACTATCAAAGATCAGTCAAAACACCCAATGTCTTATTATCTCACCAGATACAGTAAGTTGACTTTATTCAGACGTAACGTTTGTTATTTTGACAACAAAATACCGGTTCCACTGAATTATGCAGTGAGTCATTTAGAAATAACAGATACATGCATTTATTCTTTGGGTGTGATTTGTATAACATCGTTTACACCACAGACAGTTTCCAAGTTATTCTTTATCATAAATGGATTTTAAGAGGGATAATACGACGGATGTCACTAGTGTAGCATATAATGCTCGTCCTTTCGTTAGACCTGATCTTACTCCTCCTGTGTTTGGTGGGGATTCTGATGTGGTTTTGTTTCCTTTGTTTGTTCTGAAATGTGATGATTTATTGACTGTTGTTTGCTCATTTTTTTCTATTGTTGATTTTATTTTTAGGGTGTGGGGAGGTGTATTGGTCTCACTTTTTCCTTTCTTCTTTATGGGTTGGGGTACTATTGATCAGGGTTGGTTCATTTTTCTTCAACTTACAGTTTCAATATGTTCTTACCTTTTCGGGTATTCAGCCTTTTTATTGGAAAATGTAATTTTACCAGTTCTTTTTATCTTTACTTTTTATTTAAAGTATCAAACATATTTAAACTTTACTTACAGTGTTACACAAGATACTTCAAGTAGATAACTTTTATTAAAAACGTTTGTAAAGTGTTTGTTTTTAATGTCGTTTCTTAATGTGAATGCATATGTTGATGACCTTGACTCTTCCCATTATACAATATGTTTTAATCGTTTTATTGATAAATCACATATATGATACACGTTTGGTACTTAGGGTGATAAGTTGAGAAATGGATTGTTTGTCCATAAATGGGTTTCAAACAAATTCACATATTGTTGCTTTGCCAGACTCGCATATGTGACGACCATTTTGTTACTATTCGTTGCAAAACGAATTGTTCATCATCAATTACAGCTACTAACTTCAGTTTGGGCATTGACACAATATGTCGGCAAATGTGATATTTTGACTTCGAGCAAAAATTACTTGCTAACAATTTCACAAAAGCTGCCTTTCCAGAACTATTTCATGTGACGAGAAATTTGTTGCTTTTGGTGGAAAACGTATTGTCCATGGATTTTCAATTCCTACGGTTGAAGCCGGAATTTTTTAATTAATAATCCTTATTTGGTGGATGCTTTTATAACTATGTGTTGCAATGTATAGATTTCCATACAGTCTATTCCAATTCCTCTAGGATAACAAAGCTCATCGTTTGTATAAATAAACTTTGCTGTTTTGCCGATTAAATAAGTGATTGATTTACTTCTGTCACAATAAACATAATCCTACTGGTCTAATGATAACACAAAGTACGATTGGCCGCTAGTCGTCCTTTTGTTAATTGTTTGTCCCGGTGGTAGGTTTATCCATGTAAGTGTCGAACTATGACTCGTTATGAATATTGCTTCATTGACAAAGCATATCCTATATACTGGTATATCTGGTAAATTCAAGGTTTGTAACAAAATCATCTTATCGCTATCTACTATACGTATTCCCTGCTCAGGAGTCGATACTGCAACTTTGAATTGTGTTACCACAGCAATGTCCTCAGGTGCACCTGGAAGGGCCGATTCTGATAGTAAACTTTGTCCATCACTGTTGTATTTTATAACTTTTTCTTATGGCGAATTGTGAAGAGTAAACAATTTCCTTGAAATATCCCACCACTACAGCCACTACCATTACAAACATAGATAACGTTAGGTAACTTAATATTTCCGGTGCGGAAGTCGACATTGTCCTTTTCAAGAATACAGCTATCAGAAAGAATGATTTGCTGCGTCATCAACTTTAATTTTCCTTCTAGTTCAGAGACCTCGGCTCGATTTTATCGAATTCAATCAGGCACTGCTGCTCAGAACCATGTTCTAGAACACTATCGACCACTGCTTTCCAGTTTTTGACAGCGCTTCTATAGGAAGAAAAAATATCTACCTCATCTTTTAATTTTATGTTTACTTGCTTTGTGGATGATGTCAACTCATCTTTCAGTGTTTCTTCTTTTCTTTCTATATGATGTAAAAGTTCCGTTTTAATATTGGACACTCTTGTCGCAATCTCCTCCGTTGAATTCTTAACATCAGCTATATTCTTATTACGATCATCAATAGTTTCACTTAAATGTTTAACGTGCTCTTTTAGCCTTTCTGATAAGCTTAACACTTTCGGTGACTGTTTGATACCGGATGCAGTTGTTTAATTGAGTTACATTTTCACATTTACGGTGTGAAAGTGTGGCGCATGATGTGCAACATGGTTTAGAATGATCCAAACAATAAAATTCGATGATCTTCTCCGGATGCTCTTCACAGTTTTGCACCTCACACAAATCGAAAGTGTACCCCGACTGCATTTCCTGAATGTTGAGTCTATGTCTTGTTGACATCTTAAAACGTTTGTGATATTTCTCGCACTGTTAACAGAATACTTCTTCGCAAATCGTACACCAAAATTTTGCTTTGCTACTTTCTTTGTTAAATTGACACATTTTTCTGCCTTTTGCATAGACCGTTTATCCAACATAGAAGCTACAAAATGATTTGTTGGCAACTTGGCCGCACATATTTCTGGCTTGTCTATTTCCACTGATACAATCTTTCGACATATGGGACATTTGAATCCTCAGTATTTTTTTTCCTTTTCTACAGATGACACAATATAAGTGTTAATACACGATTGACAGAACGTGTGGAGACATGGTAGATGTTTTGGAACCTTGAAAATTTTTAAACAAATTGAACAAGTTACTAAATCATCGAAATGTGTTGTGTCCTTAGTTGAGTCGCCATTTCATAACACACTTTGACCGTTATACTTCCTTGTTTGTGTATTATCTCATTATTGATTTACAGTGTATTTACTTGGTTGGTTGTGACAGGTAGATTTAATCAGATTAAGTTTGTTTGCATATTGAAATATATGTAATTGAAAGTCCGACATTGAAAATACGAAAAGAGTAAGTAATATTATGTGACTACCATATACATGAATTATACTAGTCAGAAAGGTGATCCATAGCGATCTTAAATTCCTTTGGAATCATCGATGTTATCAATATTTAGGTTTAGTCGGAAATATTTTCTACATCAATTAACTTGCATAAAAAATTGTCTCATTTTTCAAAACTTGAACAGATCTGGCCTACGTTGCACAAAACATCTTACGGATAAAAACGATTGAAGTATACCGAATTGTCCATTACAAATGTCAATTTCAGTCGTACAATTTATTATGTAAAATGCAAGCCTGGGGCACAATTTTGAAATAAATTTTTTTCCTGCAGTTTATAACAATTTCAAAATTGTTATTTTCTTTAAATGGTAAATGAACTTAGTTTTTTTTAGTAAACATTAAGATATGGTCTCTAGTTAAAGTTTTTGATAATACATGTATTTATTTATGTATTTTTCTGTCCTGAGTGTTCTTTCGTACTGTGTTCCTGTCATGAAATGTTGTCATTTTAGCGGCATTTGTAACATTGCCATATAAGCGGGAGGTTTGACTAGCCATAAACCATATTCAACCCACCATTTTTTTCTTAAAATGTCTTGTACCAAGTCAGGAAAACTACGGAACAACAGAAACACTGAAATTTTACAAATACAAACGCTAATATACTTAGAATCGGACTATTTGATAACAACTGCCATATTCCTGACTTGGTACACGACATTTTAAGACAAAACTGTGGGTTGAAGCTGGTTTTATGAAGTATAACGGTCAAAGTGTGTTATGAAATGGCGACTCCCACTAAGGATACAACACATTTCGATGATTTATTAACTTGTTCAATATGCTTAGAAATATTCAAGGTTCCAAAACATCTACCATGTCTCCACACGTTCTGTCAATCGTGTATTAACACTTATATTGTATCATCTGTGAAAAGATTACTAAGGGATTCAAATGTCCCATATGTCGAAAGATTGTATCAATGGAAATAGACAAGCCAGAAATAAGTGCGGCTAAGTTGCCTATAAACCATTTTGTAGCTTCTGTGTTGGATAAACGTGCTATGCAAAAGGCAGAAAAAATGTGCGATTCGTGTCAATTTAACAAAGAAAGTAGCAAAGCAAAATCTTGGTGTACGATTTGCAAGGAAACATTCTGTGAACAGTGCGGAAATATCACAAAGTTTTAATATGTCAGCATGACATAAACTTCTTAACATTCAGGAAATGCAGTCGGGGATATACTTTTGATTTGTGTAAGGTACAAAGCTGTGAGAAGCATCCGGGAAGATCATCGAATTTTATTGTTTTGACCATTCAAAACCATGTTGCACATCATGCGCCACACTTTCACACTGTAAATGTGAAAATGTAACTTTAATTAAACAAGCTGCATCTGGTATCAAACAGTCACCGAAAGCGTTAGGCTTATCAGAAAGGTTATAAGAGTACATTAAACATTTGAGTGAAATTATTGGTGATCGAAACACAAATTTAGCTGATGTCGAGAATTCAATAGAGGAGATTGCGACAAGAGTGACCACTATTAAAACGGAACTTTTACAGCGTAAAGACAGAATAGAAGAAACACTAAACGATTAGTTGACATCATCCAAGAAGCAAGTTAACATAAAATTAAAAGATGAGGTGATATGTTTTGTTCCTATAGAAGCGCTATGAATATTAGGAAAGCAGTTATCGATAGTGTTCTAGAACATGGGTCCGAGCAGCACTGCCTGATTGAAATCGATAAATTGGAACCAGAAATCTCTGAACTAGAAGGAAAATTGAAAGTATTAATGAAAATATAAAGAGAGTATCAGTATTATTCAGTCCGTCGTCTAGCATAGAATACCAAGACCTTTGCAGGCACCAAAGTTGATGAAGCATTGAATAATTTATTTAGCAGTGATGTAGACTTCCGCACCGGAAATATTAGGATACTTAAAGTTATCGACGTTTGTAATGGTAGAGGCTGTAGTATTGGGATATTTGTAAGAGATTGTCTACTCTTCACAATTAGTCAAAGAAAAAAGTAATAAAATACTCCGGCGATGGAAAATGCTTGCTCTCAGAATTGGCACTTCAACATGAACCTCAAGTTATTGCTATAATAAAAATAATAAAATTGCAGTATCATCTTCGGAGAAGGTTGTATATATAGTGGATAATGATAAGATGACATTGTTACAAACTTTGACATTACCAGGGATACCAGTATATGGATTATGTCAATGAAGAACAATTCATAACTGGTAGTGGTTCCACACTGACATGGATAAACTTATCGTCTTGACAAAAGTGAACAAAAAACAACCAATGGTGAATCTTTCTTTGTTATTTCTTTGTCATTAACACAGCACGATTATACTCAGGCTGACGGTGGACAAATCAATTATGTAGTTGGTAATGCGTTAAAGTTTACATATACACGATCAACTTAATTCTCCAAGAGGAATTGGAAGAGACTTTGTTCGGGTATATATATATTGCTGGAATGATTCTACTAACATTCACCGTATAACAAACGATGGACAATTAATAAGATAAGTTCCTGCAAAGGTCGTAGGTTTAGAATATCCGTGGACAATACGTTTTGTTCCGAAAGGTAACAAGTTTATCGTTACATGTAACACATCTGGTAAAGCTGGTCTTTGTGAAATTGCTTAAAATTATTGACGAATAAGGAAAGACAAAATTACATCTAACAGTTGTTGTCAGTAGATAACACGAGGAAAGATAGTTTACATCAAACATTGCACAGCGTAGCAAATAAAATTAGAAAAAGTAAGAAAAAGAAAGTTCTTTTCTATAGAAAATTGTGGAAGAATCCACGTTTTATTACAAGGAGGCGAATAACCTGAGTGTTGTTATTGGCTACTTCGAGTACTCTCAGATCTGTACTTAGTGTCTTTTTGTTGAAGGATGTATAAATACCTTGCCACGTCCGGTCTGTGTTTTGGTTGATGTATTTCTGCTTTGTATTGATCCGATGAGTAAAACCCTTTTCAACTGATTTATATAGTTTGATAATATGTTGTGCTGTTACACCACTGTCCCAGGTTAGAGAGAGGGTTGGGCGCAAACATGTTGAACCCCGCCACATTCTGTAAGTGACTGTCCCGTGTTTGTCGTTTGTTGTTGTATACCATATTTGTTTTTCGTTCATTGTTTTGTACATAAATCAGGCCGTCATTTTTCCTGTTTGAATTCTTTTATATTTGTCATTTCGGTGCCTTATATAGCTAAATATGCGGTATTGGTGCATTGTTGAAGGCCGTACAGTGACCTATAGTTGTTAACCTCTATATCATTTGGTCTCTGGTAGAGTGTTGTCTCATTGGCATTGATACCACATCTTCTTATTCTTTATATTTTCTTATTTTGACAAAAAAGACGGAAAAGTGTGTTGTCATATCGCAGGACATATTTATTATTATTAGCTCAATAATCAGTGCTTCGGTACTAGTTTGACTTTTACATACTACTTTTATTATATTTCCTGCTGATTAATCGAGAAATTATTCAGATACAAAGGTTCCAACTCTGTTAGACAAAATTAATCTCAGATTAATTTGATTATTTCATTTAGGTCCTTTTTAAAATAGCTCCTTACCCTCCAATTAAATTTGAGCAACACAAACCCAAACAAATACCATTAGTGAACTCAATACCCAGAGGTTTATGCAGTCCAGCTCCTCGTATGCCAGCCGTCGTGTAGCTTATGCAGGTACAATTGGTGATAAGTCTCATCCAGTGATGTCACAAACGAGGAATATATGATGAGATTGTGGTGACGACAATTGGAACACCTGTGAAACTGATAAACCATAACGGTAAACCAAATCGTGATGTCGTTCTAAAATCTATCGAAAGGACGACTTCAACTGTAACACGTGAAACTCTTAGTTTCCTTTTAATCATCAACCCTCTTTTAAAGAAATCATGTTAGGAAACGCAATCATTTGAATACAGTATCAACTGAGAGATATATACTCCATATTCAGGTGCCATTTGAATGTTGCTATAAAGATATTGAAAGTTCACGATTGTGAAACTAAAATCATCCGTTTTGTGGTACAGCTGTTATTCCAACCGACCGACCCTCAATGTCAATTTCTATATGTAATTTAAAAATAAGAAGATGTGGTATGATTGTTAATTACTCAACTATCATTCAGAAACCAAATGACATAAAATTTAACAACTAGTGGTCACGGTAAAAGTCAGAACAAGAAACAGACTCAACTGTATCCGTGGAATCCTTTAAGTCAAGTTCGATGGAATGTGTTCAACACAGTCACCAAACTTTGTATTATGCAGTGAGAGCATTTGTTTAGCGGAACATGAAGTTAAAGGATTTGAAATTTTATTTTAATAGGATTTTAATGTATAATTTTTTATTCTCTTTTAATTGACCGGTCTACCTTGCAATAATACATATGAAAAAGGAGAAGACGTGGTATGATTGGTAATAAGATAACTCCCACAAGAGACCAAATGACATAGAAATTAACATATATAGGTCACAGTACGGCCTTCAACAACGAACAAAACCCATACCACATACTCAGTAATGAAAGGCCCCGAAAAGACATATGTAAAACAATTCAAATGAGAAAACTAACGGCCTGATTTATGTAAAAAAAATGAACGACACCAATTGTAAGATACAGTAACAAACGTCAACCACTTAATTACAGGCTCCTGACTTAGGACAGGCACATATATGATCTTTTATGAAACTAGTGCCGCGACCGTACTATCTGAACTAGCTATAGCCTTTTCTTATAGAAAAATACATATTAAAGTACGTTTGAATGCGCCTGTTTTATTGTCCTTTATTCCCAGATACAACAAGGAGTAAAATAATAAAAATACCGAACTTCAAGAAAAATTCAAAACGGAAAGTCTATTATCAAATGGCGAAATAAAAAGCTAAAACACATCCAACAAATGGAAAACAACTGTCATATTCCTGACTTGGTACAGGCATTTTCTTATTAGAAATGATGGATTAAACCTTGTTTTAGAGCTAGATAAACCTATCACTTGTATCACAGTGTTTTAGAATAACATTATAATGACAAAATCTGTGAGCACAACAAACAGCCAAAATAAGACAAACGTCAAATATTGAGGTACAATAGTCAACATTGTGTTATAATTGTAATCACTATAAAACAAACAACTATGTCAACAAAGAAAAACAAAATGGCATATAAACACTCTATAGACAAAACATATGAGCAAAATTGAAAGAAAAATACGCAAAATGACCATAGAACAATAACACAATTACGGGATGTATAAATACCGAGTCACGCCAAAAGGATTGACTATGTTCCATCATTTGCATTTGTATACATTTATTGACGTTTATAAACTGCTGAATATATTTTGTTACCCCATATCTGTATGCTTGAACATAGACCTATGATATTTTGAACAAAGTCGAAATATTTTTTCCATGTTATCTCTATTTATTATGCATAAAATATTTGTCACATGGTGTCACACAAAGGCTAATCTTATAAAGACATTCAATTTGTACTTGAATTCTCAGTATCAGACCAATGTGTGTCCTTAAAACTTAAAGGTTTTGATAATTTTGTGGTTTATTATTAATCTGATCACCATACGTTAAAACCCAGACGATCGCCCATTATCGCAATTAGACAAATTTAGCAAACTGTATGTATTTATCCCAAAAATTCCTGTCTTATACTGGATACCTTAAATTCACATAATTATTCACGATACATACAGCCAGGTCGTAAGGATGTCCGACTAAAAAAATAGTATTGCGAGTGATGTTTGCATTGTAAGAGACGCTGATACTATCTTCATATCCGTCTTAGTCCTTTTGGAGTTCATGCGATTTCCTTAGTTTGTGTTTGTCACCTTGATCTATATTCGAGTTTTGGACATCGATAAACTACCATTGCCTACATTTTACTAGATCCCAAATTAATTGATTTAAAATTCGTTTTCGTCTTCAATGATATATTGAATAAAATTACATGTATGTTTTACTCAACAACTGTCAATCTATGAGCATTTCATTGTAGTAGATTTCTGCAGTAGCTACACGTTCAGGAAAGACATTAATTTTATGTTTATTTAACAATATTTTACATGTTTTTTTTTTCTATATGCATATGTGAAATGGTACTTGTTACATTTGAAAGCAAAGGGATGATTAATCTTGCTGATCTTGAACAAAACTAAAACCTCCTCTTTCACTCCTAAAGGTATGGGAAAACCCGAAAAGAAAAAAACAACAAACAAACAAGTCCACAAAACACTACATAGAACAAAACAAGACTAATATGAACTCTGGGGATGATGTCAGACGATTCAATATGGTAAGCAAATCCTGCTTCTATAATTTTACAAATCTTGAAAACATTGATAGAGTGATTAAGCTAAAGTGTCCATTTATAATCTTTGATTAAAAAAACACCATACTATGTTTTCTTTAAATCATGTCTATTTGGGGTGAATTTTTGTTGGAAGTAAAATGTTAGATATGAGTGATCTCATCAAAACCGTTTAATAAGCATTTTGTTTGCATGGATGAATATCATATGCATATTGTTTCATAGAGATTAAAGCAGAGGAAAAGTAATGTTATGATTAGATTTTAACAGTAATATGTTGAAATAATTGTAAACTCTTGGTCTATTCTTGCTATGCCATATTTTATTGATTATCTATCTGAAATATAAATACAGGCAACAGTAGTATACCGCTGTTCAATAGTCATCAATCGATTAAGCGGGGAAAAACCGAGACAAACAAAACCGAGGGAAACACATCATGTATAAGAGGAAAACAACGGAACAACTGAAACACGGAACTGCAACAAAAAATTCGAATAAAACGTGTATTAATTGTGCTTTGATTGTGCAATCAACTCAATGCATTAAACACTTTATAAATGTTGTGCATCCAAAGCGCTTGTCTTGAAATAGACTTGCCATAAAACTGATGTAATACATAATCTTAAGACACCAGAAAAGTCGTCTGAACTAACTATTACCAGTTGTATTCTGACAGTCTGGATAAACGTGTTAAATAATAAATTAGTACGATGGCCCATATACCTGTGTCGCTTTTGTGATTGCCAAGGGTTTAGTTGTTTGACTGACTAGTTTATAGAAATCGTTGAGACACTATCACTTCTAAAAATTTTTGAGTTTGAGTAACTCTATCAATGCAAATGTTACAAGGAAAGAAGACATGATGTTTTTATTTGATTAATAGCTTGTAATGTAATAATCATACAGAATTTATACTTTGTTTTCAACATTTTGATATATTCGTTATTAAAAGCTCATTGATTCTGGGAAAGTTGCACAACATGCACAATGAAACCTCAATTCTAAGCAAAGTAGGAAAGAAAATAAGAAATGAAACATTAATGACATTGTCTTCATTGAATTTGAAAAAGAATACAGCATAGTTTTCAGGCAAATCAAATAGATATATAGATAGAATTCAGCGCACACGGTACGTGCTTCTGTAGAAATCTAAATATGACAAATGAGAACTCAAACCCGATTTGGGAAGACCGGCCTAAATTGCATACCTCATAGGAACATTTGCCGATTATATGAATGACCCTGAGTGATTGAAATATAGATATAATAAGTAACAGATGTCAAGCTGAGTCAAAATTACACTTTTAAAATAAGTTTCTTTAACGTTTTTTTTTTAAATTATTTTCTTTTTTTTTCTAAATTTTGTTTATTTTTTTATTTTGTTTCTTAATAACTTTAGGTTTAGGCGCTTGTAAAGAGCACTCTTCCACGAGACCACCGCGGCGGTTAATCTGACCTATGTTGTATATGTATAGTATAACACGATATATCGGTAAGTCTTTTGTGCAGCGAAAAAGGTTGAAAATGTTGCTGTACTGCTGTATACTTAATCAAAATTGTAATATTGATTAGTTTTTCTTTTTATAATAGCTCTTAACTATGTTTCTTTTTTTTTTAGCTTGGAGAATATATAACCACAGCATAACATTACTTATTTTACCATTGACGGCACAACCTCGCATCAGCTTTAAAAGTACATGTTCCTCCGTCTATTTCTTAGAATTTGTTATCGTTATCAAAGTAACCATCTGTTGACCATCGCTAGTCCAATCTTTCAAAGCAAAATATCAAGTTGAATGGATAAATATGAGGCAGATTTAGTGTATGTGCGACTAATTTTCTTTCATTATAAAGAATATTTAAACGCTGAGGAATGTCTCAAAGTCGAGAATATCATTTCCACTTTACCGGGAAATAAGGTTTATCAAAAATTTGGAGACCATATTAAGTTGAAAAAGTGCACATTTAAGCTTATTCAAAATAGAAAGTGTTTCTGTTGATGTTTCTGAACAAAGTCCGTAGAACTTAATAAATTTATAGACAATATTTGAAATTTATTTAGAACTAGTTTTCATTTCAATTGAATCCAGTCATACAAATAATTTTCTGTCCTATAACCATGTAGCATGTGATTTAAGCAAGCACTATCTATTACATGCTACATGGTATACATGGTAATATATATGACATTCATATTAAAAACTCGTTAAGGTTTTGTTCAGTGTAATAATACTATCATTTTCACAAGGTCAATTTTTAGATTGTTTATCGCTGACTGACTTGAATTCATGCTTACTACTTGGACTAACACAGTTGTCGAAAATGATTAAGTACCTTGATAAAATGGCATAAAGTTTTATGTAAAATAATTGTTTTTCGAGTGAGACACATTTGATATTGCCATATGTCAGAAAACTACTGGGAAATAGTTTATTGAAATTGTCCTATCTTGAATATCAATCGTATGTAATTGAAATATCTGGGTATGATGAAAGAGACTACTTCATTTTTTAATTTTGAAAAAACAGATACTTTTATTATCAGTTTTCCTAAAGAAAAATCACCAAGGTTTTGATAAGTTAGAGGTCTGAGGAAAGTAAATATTAAGACCGCCTTTCAGTTGGAAATAAATATAGTTACCTAATCAGCCCCGCCTCAGAAATAGGCAGTGATCCCTTAAATATTGAAAATATTCCGTCCTATTTCGGTAATTAGGCATGAAGGTATGACAAAGTTATTCAAAGTAACAGACCACAGACTTAACTTTAATGCTGAGAGCAAAAATACCCTACTATAATATTAAAATAATGAGATCTGGTATGATTTCAAATGAGACATCTCTCCACAAGAGACCAAACGACGTAAAATTTAACAACTATAGGTCATCGTATAAAAATATCAGGCATTTTCAGAATCTTCCTTTCAATCTATCTTTTATGAAGAAGCTGCCTTCCTTATTACAACAACCAAACAAGTGTCAGTTTAGGTACGAACACACAACGCTTTGATTGTACTTGAATTTTGTTTTTAATCCTAGAAATAGCCGTATTACTTACACTTTTATTTATTTCTAAATTATTTTCGAAATGTAATATGCGAATATCAACAATATTCAGACATTTATTTAGATAGGAATCAAGTGACTTTTGTCAAATTTCTCCCGTTTACACCATTTTTACAATAGGATGAAAGAGCATCTTTAATAACCTGACGACGCCGTTTTAGAAATGGAAAGGAATTAAGTTTCCAACAGAAAACGGCAAAATCATGTATATAGACGTTAGACCTTGCAACATATCTTTCGGAAAGAAATAAAGAGAATAAACGCGCAATATGTCCAAAATAAAATGTTTATGTTTATCTCATGTATCGTATGGAATTTCATAGCCATGCTTTTCAAACACCTCAATCATGCTTAATATATTTTTCAAGAACTGATGTTACAAGCGAATCATGGTTTATCGACTGTAACCTTTAATCCATTTGAAAGAACTTTTTACAGTCACCATCGCGAGTTGGTTGACAGATATGATGTATCTGTTTCTTAACTCATAAGCCACATGTTGTAGCGGTCTTTGATCTTTAGATACCAGAAAAATCATCATATCTGAAATTTTACCGTTTGATTCCTTTTGAGGTTGGGTTTGTGTTGCTCACTCTTTAGTTTTATATTGTGTCTTGTATACTGTGTTTGTCAATTGGTCATTTTTCTATTTTTACCATGGCGTTGTCAGTTTGTCATCGACTTTTAGTGGGGTTCGTGTTGTTCAGACTTAAGTTGTCTATGTTGTGTTTTGTATACTGTTGTTTATCTGATGGGATTTTTGTTTTTGCCATGGCATTGTCAGTTTATTTTCGACTTTTGAGTGTGAATGTCCTTTTGAATCTTTCTCCTCCGTTTTATACAATTTCCTGTGAACATGTGTCTTAAGAACCATTACAGCATTGTTCTGTGCAACACTAAGTTCTTCTTGTTGTGTGAGTATATACCGTGTAAAGTGGGATCCGTTTTGGATTTGCATGATGTATATATACACAGACACGTTTGGTTGCATTGGGTAAGTTAACACAGATGCCCTGTACACCTTTTTCTTTTAAGTATCTTAGCAGGATTTCAGCTTTAACCTTAGAATACCTTCTTATAATACCTTCTTTTCGGCGACAGTCTATTTTTCTCTGTATTTTCCAGTCAACTAATTTTCATATCCTACCTAATTGCTTTGCTATTCAATCTGTCCTGGTCTTGACTGTGGTATTCAAATCAAATCACACTTAATTTTTAGCAAAACACAGTCTATCTATGAATAGGTCTGTATTGTTGGACGTGAATCTAGCTCTAGTTGTAGACTCGTGTAGACATTAAGAAAAAATATCAAACAGTTTGATGATATCGTTTAATGACAAGGTTTTTACAATTATTTTTTAGATACATATAGTTAATGGTACTCATAACATATCAAAACTCATCCAAGATACACAGCACATTAGTGATAAAACTGGTCTCAAAGATGTTCGCTCTTCCTGTTTTTGAATTTTTGTCCGATATTCAAAATTCTCTGGTTTCATCCATGTAGTGTCATTGAAAATATCTCCGCTTATCCCTACTTTTCTTTTCATAATCTTATTATCTTATTATATACAGTTTAAAAGCGATATTTGAAAATCCTTGTAATGAATTGTTTTTTGAAAGAAAAAAGTTGCCAATATTAAATGTATGAAAATTCTAGAAAGAATCATTTCCTGCCAAATTTTCAATGGCGTATATCTCCAAAACAAAAACAGGGACCATTCATTTTTTTTCTGCTTTTTAGTTCAGTTATTTATACACTATATAACAGCCTTTTAAAAGCTTGTCATTTTGAAACAGAGTTGCGAACATCCTTAAAAGGAACTCAAACCCTTAATGAATGATGCTATACACAAAATGAGGGAAGGAACCAAGTGGACATTAAAACACAAAGGTCGAAGATAAGCTGACAACGCCACGGCAAAAAGAAAACGATGAAAAACAATGAAGTCAAAACAACACTTCATAGAAAACTTAAATCTAAGAAACAAGAACCCCACCAATAAGCCAAGCCAAAATGATCTCAGGATCTTCGGAAGGTAATCCGATCCTGCTACTATCATATTTACAGACGTCTTGAACACATTGACGGAAAGATCAGACTTGATAGTCTTTTACCAACTACGACAAAACATATATAATTTCTTGAAACAACGATCCTGTCTCTATGTAATTTAAAAGAAATATGCATACATGAATACCGTGTTAATGATATAGTGATTCTTGTGGGTTTGTTTTGTCTAGAAAGAAAAGGTTGGATACGAGTAATCCAATCTCTAAATAGTGTTAAACAAAGTCTGCATACATTAATATTGGGTTGATATAACTTGATAGATATTTAAGCAAAAGAAAGTAACAAGTATCACTTTCCGTCTAATATTTACAGTAACAAGAATCACTTTCCGTCTTATATTTAAAGTAACAAGTACCACTATCCGTCAAATATTTACAGTAACAAGTATCACTTCCTGTCTAATTATGACAGTGACAAGTATCACTTCCAGTCTAATTTTGCAGTAACAAATATCAATTTCCGTCTAATATTTACATTAATAAGTATCCCTTCCTGTCTAACATTTACAGTAACAAGTATCAATTTCCGTCTAATATTTACAGTAATAAGTATCCTTCCGTCTAACATTTACAGTAACAAGTATCAATTTCCGTCAAATATTTACAGTAATAAGTATCCTTCCCATCTAACATTAGCAGTGACAAGTATCCTTCCAATCTAATATTTACAGTAACAAGTATCCCTAACCGTCTAATATTAACAGTAAGAAGAATCACTTCCCGACTAATATTTACAGTAACAAGTATCACTACCCGTAATATTTACAGTAACAAAGTATCACTTCCGGTCTAATTTTTATAGTAACAAGTATCACTTCCTGTCTAATATTTACAGTTACAAGTATTCCCTTCCGTTGTCTGTTCTTGCTTCACTATATAACTCAATTCAATCTGAAATTAAAGTAACACTGAAATAGGCATGTATGAATTGCGAATTGTCTGTTTAATCAAATATTTGAAATCGATTTCGCTGTCTCCTTTTGTAAACGGTGCCAAAAAGAACATGAATTGGTTGATTACTAGCTTTATTTGCCATAAATACAGAAAATAATACTTATTATGGGCTTTTAGAACTTTTCTGATAGTTTTGCCCCATTAAAAATAAAACCCATAGCAGCCAAAACAAAACAATAGTGGGGTGGGGAGGGGCATTCACACCACTTATCCTTCTTTTATTTCTTCACAAATCTAAATAAACGGAATTTAACTGTGTTCA
Organism: Mytilus coruscus; assembly: GCA_017311375.1. Taxonomy (NCBI): domain Eukaryota; kingdom Metazoa; phylum Mollusca; class Bivalvia; order Mytilida; family Mytilidae; genus Mytilus; species Mytilus coruscus. The sequence goes on along the minus strand of JAASAO010001597.1, from coordinate 50,309 downwards.
AGACGTCTGTAAATATCATAGTAGCAGGATAGGATTACACTTCCGAAGATCAGTTTCTAGTAACTCAATTTGATGCACAGGTACAAATTAAGCACACATGATACACAATTTTGCAGATTTCAAAGCAAGTAGTTTGTAAATGTTGATTGTTCACATTAAGTATGATATCTTGTATGTTAACTATGATTTGATAAAACCGTAGATGTAATATCTATAAATTTTCTTGATTTTTAAATTTAATTCTACATAAGAAAAATATGGCCAATGTTATTTACAAATGTATAACCATTAAAAATATACTTACGGTTTGTCGCAAATGAAGCTATATGTGTTTGAACAATAGTTATCATTTCATTCATAGTTCAATTTTTTATGAATGCTCAGACAATCTTCATTTCCACCCTGATTATTCGGTTCACGTATAGTACGTTTATGCCAATCAGTCACTGTAAACCACTGTCCACTAGTTGTCCAAAACCACACACCTTCTGAAGTACTATCCGATCCACCAAGCCAAAAAGTTGAAATCATTTGTTTAAAAATGAATAAACGACGTGTTTAACTATTCATTTTGTGTTTTGCAGTTATTTTACGAAAAGAATTGAACACTCGTGTGTAAATCTATAGTTACGTTTATCATACGTGTTATTCAAGAAAGCACTTTTCACACAAATATTATTATATAAGCAATATAAAACATAAATTATGCAGATTAAACTACGCACGCCAAAAAGTTCTAGACCAAATTTTAAGAAGCCAAATGTATAAACCATTTAAGAGTTTTAATTAATTAAGGTGTTGCTAGAACAGCAAAATTATCAAAAGCAGAGTTTTAAAACATAGGTTTTAGTGCAGTTGCATAATATTAGCACTGAAATGTCTGGTTTTAATCAAAACGGTCCCTATCCTAGCTTCTTCCGAATGCTACCATCGGGGACTTACATTTAAACAATACCAGAATTAGAAATGGCTATTGGTCATATTTTATATCTAATGTAACCGATGAATGATAAGATACCGATTAGTTTTAGTACAATGACATATTAGTAACTGAAAATTATAGCAATAATGTCTCATTTACATGCTGATGGTATTAAAATGCTGGTATATTGAATGACGGTCCACCAGCAGAAGCACCGATCCAGTGGTTGTTTTATAATTGTATACAACTAATGTCAGTGCGCACAACACATGTTTCTGTGATAGCTGTCATTAAGTACTTTCTTACTGACGGTAAATCCAGTAGAGAAATCAAGAAAGAATTATTTCCATTTAATGCAACGTTTGAAAAGTCAAATAAATGAGCCTTTGACTGAACCTTAAAAATAAGGTTTAATACATTTATTTAAAAGCGTATTTTATTCCTTAATATGTGAATACGCATTCTTAGCCTCGATCTTAAATTTGTTTGTCATTTGAGTCTTCATTTTACATTCTTTAGAACGTAAGTCGTTAGAAACATGTTAGACACGTTCAGTATAAACATATAATGCACTCTAATATTATTTCTGTAATTTGGTAAAGGTTGATGTGTTGATGTGTTGCATTTTATTGTTGGCTCTTTACAGGTGTAATTTTGTAATAAATAAATATTTAAAAATGCAATTTTCCAACGGCAGGTACATACTTTTCCCATACTTTTTGCATTTGTCCTAAGAAATGTCATCTTACTTCTTGATGTTACTTCTGCAAGCATACTGCCAAGGTTGTAACAAACAATCTGAAAATATAAATTAATATGAATTAAAACAATATGAACACTTCAACATAATGTTGAACAATTGTGTTACATTCGTAGCATTCAACCGCAAACTGTATCCATAGAATACAAATTGACAGAGGACAACTATATAATGCTATTGAATTGGACATTTGAAATACTGACCACATAGTTATAGTTCCTTAACATTATCTCATTGTCAATTACCGTTCCATGAATGTGCATGGCAGAAATAAACCTGGTTTTAAAGGAACGAAAATTGTTAAAACATTTAGCACATTTTACGACCTCTCTTTTCATCAAAACAACAATTAGGAGATTTCATTGTCCTTCCTCTTTTATAAACACATAGACCCACCGTTGAAAAGTGTTAAATGCTGCTAAACAAAAGTCAGGATGTTAATAAACACATGAAGACTGCAATTTAATGTGTTTTCACACCAAACTTCGGTTGATGGGTTTCTTAGTAAAGACGATAGCTTGCTTATTTACGTATGAGTTCTTTTTGGTATGTTTTGTATGTGCGATATAGTAAATTGGCATTTTTTTATTAAAATCTCTGAAAAAATAAAGATAAACAAGATGATAAGATTATATATACAGGAATTTAATCAATAAATTCTGTCATTTCGTATGGTAATATCGCTAAAAAGGACTAGTTGAGAATTTTGTATTCAAACCATCCTAATTGACGACATCAGCCTGTTGAGAATGGTTTTATACATACTAGGTTTGTTGAATCTTTGAAAAACTTATTGATAAAATGATAAATCCAATAAAACGGATATTGTATCGTATAAATCTTCAAAGGTTAAGTACTTATTTTTTCTAATACTGTATGCATTTAAACCGGTCTGACCAGTTAAATATATTTTGATAAACCACGCGTTGATTTTGAACAATAACACTAAGCATTTCCTATATATCACTAGAAAAGCAGATTATACCTGTTTATCTAGTTGATAACTAGATTAAACGACTCTCAATAGTTAATTAATAATAAAATGTTCAAGTTTCAAAATGCTCGCGAAATAGATAATCAGGAACGATCAAAGCCAAACATTTCAAAGCAGGATGGATAAATATAGAACAACATATCGAAGAGCTATACGACCACAGGAACATAAAAGTAATAGCAAAGTTCGTCTAAGGTCAACTTTGCCTGAGGGAGTTAAAACCGAAGTAAGAAATATCGCTTTTCAAAATAATGCTTTTAACTATCTCGAGGGATAAATATCAAAAGGTTTGCGTGGTATGATTTAGAAGTATCTAAATGATTCTTTACAAAAGTGTCCATAGCCTACTGTACCTTATGGATTCCTTATAATTTGATTATTTATTTATCAAGATTTAATCATTAAGTATTGAATCAATTTAATAAATTGAGAGTATCATCTGCTAAACCTCAGTTAACTTATCTTTAATTTTTAAAGACATGAGCGACTTATTTTTATTTGCATAATATTTTCTATTTCATAATCGGCGTTCTCGCCTGTAATTGATAAAAATTACATGCTTTTCGTGAGTTGTTCATTGCATGATTTGAACTGAAAGAACACAAACAACCACACTCTCCCACCCTTGAGAAAAACTTTTGCTGTTTGTTTTGATGAATTGCTGGATTTATCTCTAGTGATGTCTGGTAGCCAAGTTACCGTTTTGAGAAATAATATGCTGGTTGCCCTTCAGTGTTTTCATCTTTGAAAAAATGAGACAGTGTCGATGAAAACGAATTCGTTGACCGGTTGATATATATTTGTACTTTCCCAATAAATCCATAACAAAAAATGGCAAACTTCAAAATTATTATTTGTTGTTCTTTATTATGATTATTGAATGGTTTACCTTTATCATAGAAAAATTGCAAGACAATTTGGAATCGTTGGAAATATGCCGAGTGAATTACTATATTAAGTTTATCTATCTATCATGTCTATATTATGTATATCCAATCACTAGACTACATCTGTTGGTTTTCTTTCAAATATTTGATAATATTGATTCATAACTTTGTTTAATGCTGCTTCCAACTGAAGGTGTAGTAGCTTGAATTATTGTTTTAAGCGTTTGATTGTAAATACTTAAAGTAAACAAATCTTACAACCTTGGCACTATACCAGTTTATGCTGACACCGTTGAAAAGATAACAAATGTTTTCATTCATCTTCCAGCCAGAGGGACATGTAGGTCGAACTGTAAAATACGATTAATTAAGAATTAAGAAAAACGACTGATTGAGAGAAGGAAAGTCTTTTCCAACAACGAGAGCACACTAAAAAATATAAGATAATGGTATATGTATACAAAAGCTAACCAAGAACGGTTTACTCTTCATTAATGTAACCGTATTTAGCAAGAATACCAGACGGATGTCACACGCATATTTTTGTTGTTCTTGATTATGTAATACTCTATGATATACGATTTCTTGGTGGTCTTTTGTGGAAATTTGCTAGGTTGACCGTTTTTCTATAAGTTATGGACATCTCTGTCTTTCATCGTTTTGTTTTGTTATTGCCACCTGAGTATTTCAATCCCTTTATACATTTGATTTAAGAATTTAAAATGCTTATTTTAACATTTAGTTACAGCATGTACCTACTACCGATTGTTGATATTCACAGACATGAATAAAATGGTCTATTTTCGTTCTTTTCAATCAGTTTCAATAAAACCAATATTGATTTTATGAAATTGTTTCATGAGGAAGTAGTAACATTTCTTTTAAATGTTTTTTTTATAATTTGTGAATTCGTGAATTGAATAAACACCACTGTTGACCAACATATTATTCAAATATTCAAACGTAACAAACTTTCAAAAACTTTCCAAAGTATCCAGTTGGATAGGAACAATTAAAATACTTTTAGTTGGTATGTAAAAGTTAAATACTCTTTCAGAATTAAAATTTGTTTACTGTTTTTTTTGTCATAAAACTATGGATGAAAGAATGTTGTGAACTCTTTCGGGACAGAAAAAGCTAGCGTGCCGGCCTATCAAAAACGTTTTGTTACCCTCATGGGCAGTTTTAAACGCCCTCACAGTAAAATTACATATTTGTTTCTTTTAAATGTTTTGTATATTTTGGTCCATCGTGAATTAAATAAACCTCACTGTCGATTAATATATAAAACACATATTCCAACGGAACATACTTTGACACCGGTTTCCAGAGTATCCAGTTAGACAGGAACAAACAAAACTACTTATAGTTTGTGTGCACCTTCCCCATGCCAACAAGGTGAACTATGGCATGGTGTGACTTAAAAAATAACAGAATCTAGGTGCAATCATTATATCTAAATCCTGAAATATTTATCAAGAACATAATTTTCATTATAACAACGCGTTATCCTCTTGGATGGCCAATAAACTCTTATAGACAAAATAAAAATCTTTATTTGTCAATCTTATTGCACAGATAAAATTGTGTCATTACATGAATTCGGAATTTCGATATTTTAGTAAGTAATTATAATTTAATGATTGCAACACTATGTCTGATCTTTAAAAAAAAGCAGCAAGTACTCTTTAAATGCCTTTGTGCATAAACTGCAAAAAGTGCGTTCACTTGTAAATGCATTTGCATTTCTCTTCATACTTTAAACCGTGTGAGGCCATTATGTGTAGTTTTAAAACGCCTGCATTGTAAAGCTGCATATTCTGTTCTTTTAAAAGTTTTTTTTTGTGTATATTTTCTTCCATTGTGGATTAAAGAATCCCCACTGTCGATCAATGTATTGATCAAATATTCCAACGGAACATACTTTGACATCGATCTCCAGAGTATCCAGTTAAATATCGGGATTATAATTCTTGCTACGTTTACTTTTTGACAAATATTTGTGGAATGTTAGCTTGACCTTTCTATTAGTTATGGTCATCTCTGTCTTTTGTCGTTTTGGTTGAATATGCAATGCAATTTGTTCATTTTTTCTCAATCGTGTGAGGCCCATTTGGTAGTTTTAAAACACACTCATAGTATAAGTACAAATCCTAATTTCTGAATAAATAAAAATAAAACGCCAAAATAAGACCAATATTGAATAGTAACTAAAATAATCCGAGATTTTATTCTGGGTAAAATTTTCAAAGCATACAACAAAATGTTCTCATTGGATAACAACGTAAAGAACAATGAAATGAATTAATTGATGTTCTTTTTTTTGGGGTAACGAATAATGTAATCACCCATAGTCCTATAGAATCGTTAACGGCTAACCGAGAGATAAGATAAGCATAGACCTTTTAAAGGAAACAGTGTACATCTTCTATGCATTTCTATCGTTTTTTTTTTAAGTTTTGTGGTGAGGTATTCCAGAGTTAAGGAAAACATTATTGAAAACATAGGAGATCACTGACTTCGTGTTGTCTTTTATGAACCTTTAATTGTTTTGGAATTTTTCCTTAAAAGGACTACCCTTAGATAAGGATTGTTTGGTATATCTCAATAAAATATAACCCGTACCAGAATTTGCTTCTGATGTTTAAAAAATGATTTGTATCTTTCAATTAAAAACTCTAAAGCATGTATCCTAAAATCCCTTGAACGATTTATTTCGTTTCCGAAAAAAAAATTATTATGCAAACATGTTGTACTTTTCCAGATTTAAAACATATCTACTGATTATAATATATCATCGATGGATTGAGAAAAGGAAAAATCTTTTCCCAGAAAGGAGCACACTAAATAAAGAAATGAGATAATTAAGTATACATATGTATAAAATCTTAAGCTAACCAAAACGGTTAGCTGCTCATTAAAGTAACATTACTTAGCATGCATACGAGACGTGTGTAACACACCTAATTTTTTTTTTTTTTTTTTTTTTCATAATTATGTTGTTATTCTCTGAGTTATAAGATTTTGCAGTTTTTTTTTTTTTTTTTGTATTTTTATGCCATCATGAATTGAATTAACCCCAAAGTTAACCTATATTTTAATCATACAAACTTTGACATTGTTTTCCACCGTATCCAGTTGGACAGGAACAAACAAAACTACTACCAGTGGGCTTGCATGTTCCCCATTCAAACAAGGTGAACTGTGGCATGGTGTCCCTAGAAAAAATAAAATAATATTATTGGAGTGCAAACATTATATTAAAATCCTAGGATATATCGGATTAGATGTGTTGGTTCCTTGACTGCTTAACACAGTTTAGATAGAACTAATTGTTTTAAAAACTTTGCAGTTACAGCGGTTATTACAAATAAAGGCAACAGTAGTATACCGGTGTTCAAAAGTCATCAATCGATTGAGAGAAAACATATCCGGATTACAAACTTTAACCGAGGGAAACACACTAACTATGAGAGGAAAACATAGAAACAACAGGAACACTGAAGTGCAACAAAACAAACGCCAACATACATAGGAACGAACTATTTGATAACAACTACCATATTCCTGACTTGGTACAGGACATTTGAAGAAAAATGGTGTGTTGAACCTGGTTTTATGGCTAGACAAACCTCCCGCTTACATGGCAATGTTAAAAATATCGCTAAAATGACAACACTACGTGACAGAAATACAGCACAAACACACACAAGAACATTCATCACATAGGAACGCACAAAAAATAATATAATAGTCGACACAACACAAACCGTAACACAACAACGAACATCTTCCATCAACGACAGACACCACAGGACATCACAAACACTAAAGCACTTACGTAACGGACAATCTGGAACTTTATACAATTATTTTACAATGAATGTTGGGTGTACAAAATACCGAGACACGTCGTATAGCAATGCAAATTCTCACTCGATATAACAGTCATATTCGGGAATAGGTCGCGTTCGGTAATTAGCAGACAGACGACATAGATGTTAAACAACAATCTAAACGTAGTAAAAATGTCATTAGTTAGTTTAGACACAGACACATCGTATAGATCAACCAATTCGTGATGGTGTCCATAAAATTTACGGAGTGTCATTTTAATCTTTCCTCCTCATAACTGTGTTGGAGCAGTTTTGCGTAAGGAGCACACTCCTGTATATGAAGTCATTATAGTGTGAACATGCACGAGCATAACATTTCAATTGAGATATGTAAACACCATACGAAGGGGCAGAGGGTATGTTACTGCAGGAAATGGGAAATTGATAATTGGGAAGTTGAAATCATCCCGTTTGTCATAGATTTTAATCTGTGTCCATATTGAGGAAAAGATCAATGTATGAAGCAGTCCTTCTTGTATCAGTAGTATCCTTAATTTCAAGTTCACTGGGATATATGAGATGCAAGTACTGACTGAAAAGTGGGTTATTCAATGATAGGACATCATCAATATATCTGAAAGTAAAATTAAAGAATTTTGCAAGGTGCTTTTATTTTTGTCTTTTAGAAAGTTCTGAATGAATTCTGCTTCATACAAGTACAAAAACAAGTCGGCTAGAAGGGTGCACAATTAGTACCCATTGGAATGCCGACTGTCTGTTGAAATATCAATCCTCCAAAATCAACAAATATATGGTCGATTAAAAGTCCAGCATTTTGATAATATCATCTTCACTGTATTTTCTGATAGAATCAGTGTGCTTCTTCACAAAATAAGAATTATTATAACCCAAAACAAGAAATTTATATTTACGATTCCCATTTTTATCGAAAAGGCTCTGTTTAATGAGATGGTGAAGTCGATCTTTCAATTGAGCATGGGGAATAGTAGTGTAAAGCGTAGAAAAATTAAAGGTCTTAATGTTGCTGCAAAATTGCAGAGATTGTGATCTAAGATTTAAAATAAAATGTCCTGTACCAAGTCAGGAAATGGCCATTGTTATATTATAGTTGTTTCTGTGTGTGTTACATTTTAATGTTGTGTTTTTGTTGTGTCTTTGTTCTCCTCTTATATTTGATGCGTTTCCCTCAGTTTTAGTTTGTAACCCGGATTTGTTTTTATCTCTATCGATTTATGAGTTTCGAACAGCGGTATACTACTGTTGCCTTTATTTAGTAGTAGATCTTACGAATTTTGAGAATCCACATCTGATTGACACCACTGGTTGAATATATCTCATTACAATATTTTGAATGCCATCTTTTACTGTAGAAAGAATAGAAGTCAACACTTTAAAAGATGTTTAGTCGAACATCTTGATGATCCAGCTATGTATCGTTCTTCGTACGGAGTTTTGTGAAGTTTTGGTATCCAGTATAATGACGGTATATTTTCGTCGTTTTCTTTGATGTTAATACCAAATGAAAGAAGGACAGATTTGTGATTTTGTAAAACTTCATCCTTTGTAAATGGTGTTAAAGAATATGTAGGATTACCAGTTGTGCCGTTTATTCCAAGCTCTTTTGTGAAACATTGCAAATAATGGTTTTTACATACGAAGGCAATATTATTGAGGCTTTATCTGCTGGAATAACGACATATTTGTCATGCAAAGAGGATAAAGCATCCATAACCTATGGGTTCTTGAATGGGTTAGAAACCCTTCTGCTCATAGTACATCGTAGTTTCTGAATGCATAATCGAATAGCTTTGATCCATTCAGACAGTGTCCAGTTCTGGTTCGTCTGGTTCGCGCTTTACCCATTTTCTAGCATAGTCCTCAACTGCATCCGTCAGTAACCTGAAGTTCTTTTTCCAGTTGATGGACTAGGGAATTCTATATTTTGGTCCCTTGGCTAACAACTCTTAGTTGTTCATTGGTAACGATGCTAAGGTCAATAGTAATAACATGACCAGCTGGACTATAATTGTATTTTGACAATGCACATGAGAAAGCCGTGCGCAAAAGTATCTACAACATGGTCTATGTTATCATAAGTCTTTTTGTTGAGTAAAATATGTACTTTATATTTTGACAGATATTTAATTCATCAATATACAAAAATATCATTTTGTCATAAAATACATTATTATCTCGGAGTGGCAATTAACTCTATTAGACAAAATAAAATCTTTATTTGTCAATCTGATTGTAATGATAAGAGTGATCAAATACTTAAAAATAACCAACCTTGGTTTCCAAAGTACCCGGTTGGACAGGAACAAACAAAACTACTTCCAGCTGGTGTACATTTTCCCCCATTCGAACAAGGTGAACTGTGGCATGGTGTGACTAAAAAAATAAAATAAAATTATTTGAGTACAATCATTGTATCACTATCCTACAAAATATTAAGATAAGAATTGTTGCAACCTTGACTTCAATATTCAATTGGTTGATTTGAACCAGCTTTTCGCGCTAGTGATAACTTCCTGTATTTTTTCGTGATCACGACAAAATCGGGAGAAAATCAGTACCGACATTTCCAAGTTTGCAGTAACTAAAAATGACGCGTAAATGTAAGAAGTAATGTTTAGTACCCTTAATTATATATATATATATATATATCTTCTACTTGACAAGTAGCCACTAGCGTGATGACTGTCAATTGCTTTGAGAAATATTCGTTCTGGGATGCTTTAGTTTGTTCTTATGTTTTACTGTTACACCACTGTCCAAGGTTAGGAAAGGGTTGGCGCTGCCAAACTAGCTTAACCCCGCCACATTCTGTATGTTCATTTCCCAAGTCAGGAGCCTGTAACACCTCTATTTTGACATTTTTACCTATTATGTCAGTTTGTTTTGTTCACACATTGTTGTCAATATAATGGAATTTTTATGCGACTGTCATATAAGTGAGAGGTTGAGCCAACTATAAAACAAGGTTCAATCCACCGTTTTCTACATAAGAAAATGCCTGTACCAAGTCAGGAATATGACAGTTGTTATCCATTCGTTTGATGTGTTTGAGGTTTTGATTTTGCCATTTGATTAGGGACTTTCCGTTTTATTTTACTCGGAGTTCGATATTTTTGTTGTTTTACTTTTCAGTGGTTGCCGTTTGTTGCTGTATATCTTTTTTTTTTTTTTTTTTGTTCATTATTTTATGCATAAATCAGGCCGTTAGGTTTCTTGTTTGAGTTGTTTTAAATCTGTCATTTCGGGGTCTTTATAGCTGCCTATGCGGTATGGGTTTTCTCATTGTTGAAGGCCGTACGGTGACCTTTAGTTATTAATTTCTAGGTTATTTTGGCAGTTGTTATAAAATATTCTGTTTCTATGTATGTTGGCATTTGTTTTTGTTGGACTTGAGTGTTTTTCTGTTGTTCTGTTGTTTTCCTGTTATAGTTGATGTGTTTCCCTCGGTTTTAGTTTGTAACTTGGATTTTTTCTCTCAATCGATTTACAAAAATGTATGACTTTTGAACAGCAGTATACTTCTGTTGCCTTTATTTGGTCTCTTGTGGAGAGTTGTTTCATTGGCAACCATACCACATCATTCAGTGACCAAAGATTTTTGGATCTGGTTATTCTTTGAAAAAGTGTCTATTGTATTGAATAAAACATACCTCTCCTTTACCCCATGTACCTTTATTTGTCGAAAGACGGTTTTTAGGGACAATTTCTAGTTTATTTATGTCCCACGTGAGCTCATATTCCGTGTACTCAAATATTGTTTAGCTGCTCAAATAATACATGCAGTTCAGCTACTTTTGGCTCTACAGATAAGATAAAAAAATGGACATGGTTCAAAAGATAACACAAATTTTGCCAAACTTCCAGTCTGTCAGTAGCTGATTTTTGATCTATTGACCCAATCTCAATAAATTGTTTCTCTCATGCTATTGTATATTGTCGAACCAAATATTGTTAATGTTGGACATATCGTAAAAAAATCAAATGTCGAAATCTAAATTTATTTGTGTTGTTTTTGACCCCGGCCTTTGACCTATTGATTCCTATGTCCCATAAGGTGTTTCTCTTTCTATTGGGCATTATCTCTTTAAGTTTGATAAATATTTCTTAATGGTTTGAAATATTTATCCAGAGAGCGAAAAGTTAGCACCCGGACATCGAATATAATCTTACTATAAACCTAGTTGGAATTCGTCACTTATCTGCTAACAAAGTTTACAACCTTCACATCGTGATCCGCTGTATCCATCTGTACATGCACAGGTTGGTAAATTCCCAAGTGCAGTGCAAGTTCCATTGTAGAAGCAAAGTTCTTTAAAACACGCCATTTCTAAAATAAAACAATTATATTATCACGAGACAATTGATATTTTCAATTAAAAACATTCGTAATACTTATATTAACGTTATATTTCCCGTAAAATGTTGAAGAATATAACAGTTATTGTTTCGGAAAATGTCTCAATTACCCTCAGGGTAAATATAATCAACAAAGTCTATTATACTATTTGTAATTTATTGAGTAAAGCATGTGCTTACAGTTGTGTCGGATGTTTATTTTACTCATTTACTATAATATCCCTTTCTCCATTAACAATTCATTCTTCTTTCGGAGAGTCAGGTAACTCTCATAGCCAAAATAAACATTTCATTTTTCATTTGTATTGCAGTGATTAAATTGTTATAATATCAATTCGGAAATTCGATATTACAATAAATAAATATTTATATAATAATATTTACACTATGACTGACCTTAAAGTCAACACTGAGTACCCTTTTTTCTACCTTGATGTATATAGTGCACAGTTGTGTATAGATGCATATTGCTTATTGCTTCTAACCGTGCGAGGGCCTCATGGATAGTTTTTAAACAACCTCATAGAAAAAGTATAAATTTCGAAACACAATACATCGTAAGATCTGAATGGATAGGTACATGATATCCAAGGAGACTATGGATATTTGTTTTCCTTTGTTCATTCTTCTGTCCACACGTTATATGAACAACTGTATCAGACTGATAATGAATATTATTTGCTTATTTTTGACCACCCTACGTCTTACATTTAAGTCATGTTTTACTCTTTTTATTGGATATATCCTATAACCAAAGACATTTTTCCCCTTTTTATATTTTATCCACGCAATGCCTTAATTCATATTGTTAATCATAGAAGAGGGACGAAAGATACCAGAGGGACAGTCAAACTCATAGATCGAAAACAAACTGCCAACGCCATGGCCAAAAATAGACTCTGTTCATACCTGTGCATTTTTGTCAGATGTAGGTGTAAAGGTGCCTATTTTAAAGATCTAAATGTTGATGTCATTATCAACCAAGAGGACAATTGTGGCGATGGATATAATCCTACATCCCACTTAACTCGTAGCTAACTCGAAAATTAGATTCCGTTAATCCAAAAGGAAAATAGATGGAAAAATGTGCCCTTGAGTCTTTTTATGTCCACTTTTACATATATTTACCTTCAATTTTAGATCAAAATATCTCCCGAGAAATACACAGTAATGTAATGGAATTGATTTGATCAGATGAATCTAGCTACATTTACCTTGGCGTTCAAATCCATTATAACCAGCAGGTCAATCGCATTTATGAGTTTACTTTTGTAAACTACATGTCAATCTACCTGTATTTACCTTGACATTCAGATCCATTAAAGCCAACAGGACAATCGCAATTATATGTATCATTTTGTATTTTACATTCTCCGTTGTTTAAACAGGGTGAACCGGTGCATGGTGTCACTGCAATGATAAGGAATAATTTTGCTACTTTATCGTATGATTGTATATCAGATGATATTGCATAGGGTCTGACATGATATAAACACGAATTCAAGATTCTGAATATTAACAATGTGTGACTTTACTTTTCATGTTTAAAATAAGATTGATATCTTTGGAACAAAAATTCCAAAGCATGTGTTCTAAGATTCTGTTATCTTTAAATTAGGATTTATTTCGTGCCCGGAAGAAAAATTATGTAAAAGTTAAATACTTTTCAGAATTGAAATTTATTTAATGGTTTTCGTCATAGAAATTATATGAGTTAAAGAATGTGTACTCTTTTAGGATAGCGAAACACTTAGCGTGTCGGCCTATAAAAATTTATATACACGTCTGATTTTTTCTCCGTTTGCAATTGGGATAAACTTTATCATAAAAATTTTCCCATTGAAAAGAACAAAAGGTTAATCTACCAGTCACTGATGGTAGTATACAGAAATATGTCATAAATTCATGTTGATATATATCAATTAGATAATTTTTTTTGATAACACATTTTCAAAAATTATATAATTATGTAATTAATCCAGTAGATGAATGGAAATCAGTAGTATTGGGTTAAAAGTACAAACACAGCATTAAGAAACTTTTAGTTATATTTTACATGTTGAACAACAATGCAGATGCATTGTTTTGCGTTGGTGAAGCAAAGATATATTGAGTAATCTCTTTTTGATTTTTTTTTTTTTTTTTTTTTTAATTCATGAACAATACTTTTTAAAATTTCACCTTGGGAGATGATCTATAGACACTCATTGTTCAATAATACAATATTTCAAAAATAATAGTTATACATGCTTATTCCACATTCAGTTTACGACTACATGTGTTGTCATTAGATGAAAAAAAGTGAATAAACCATAAAAAATCAGATTATGATATCGGTAAATAGTTGTTCCTTACAAAGAAAAGGTTTAACTACCATTTTTATAGACATTTATCATAGATAAAGGGATCAACCTCTGATTCGTGTAATTCCATTCATTTATTTTGCAGAATCGTATATAACTGCTATCCTTCTTTGATTTTCGATCAATGGATATGTTACATAAATGACACTTCAAATGAGATAGAAGAAGAAATAAAAAAATATAAGTTGGTTTATTTGTTATTATATTGACAATGCCCTCTTGACATGCACGTTGTTACATAATGTTTTTGGGTGAACATTATTACTCACTTTCTTGTATAGTGCATTCAACCAGCTATTGATCATTATAAAGCAAATTAGAGTTACTGCCCTTTTATAATATTCCTTAAGAAAGACTACTTTTGTCTATCTTCTCATTTACTGCAGAAGAATGGTAAAATCAGTTATCAGTTTAATTATTTTGTATGCTTGTTTTATTCTTTCAAAAGCATCAGCAGAGGAAGGGTTGTTACGTAAGTGTATATATATAATACTTAATGAGGACAATGATGTACTTTCTTAAATTATTAGAATCAACATCTTCATAATAACTTCTTTTGCAGAAATGTTTTTCAGCAAATCTTTCATTTTCAAACCATACTTTTTTGGAAAAGTGGAATCCAAAATAAATGGATGTTATTATACAGATTACACTTGTATAAAAGTGAGTTTGTGTAAAACATTCTAAGTAAAATGTCAAATGGGAAATTAATAAGTTTATTATTTTATTGTGTATTTAAAGACGCAGAATTAACTTTTTCCATCTTTCTTCAAGTATGTCTAATTTAATTTCCCAATATATTATCTGAAATTATTTTCGGAAAAATTTGTATAATGCTGTGAACATGTAAAATTGTGATTTTGACATTACGCGAGTTAATTGCGTAAAAGTGAAAAGTCAGTGTCCTAATCTAGTAAATCATCAACGAAAAGATTTCCTTTTCGCACGCATTTTCCGTAGAAATCTTGTTGATTATTTATTTTCAATTCCTTTCAAATTATATGGATTGTGTCAAGAAAACCAACATCTTTTAAAAAAAGCTATTTAAGATATCACTCCTGATTTTGTTGAAGTATTTTGCTTGAACTATCTTAATTAATCGACAAAATTTTATCTTATCCGAATTTTCTATATTTTTTAACATTAATGTTTTCCAAGGTGACATATTAAATGGATCTCGAATTTTATTTAATCGTGTAATTTAACTCCTATTCAAAAGATTCTATTTGTAGCATTATTAGATCTCCATTTCATGGCTATTAATAACCCTTTCCTAAGTCTTTTTAATTTGAAATTCCATATACTAAAAAAATAATTTGTCAACCTCTTTTAGTATGTAAGGCGGAGTAACATGTAGAACATATTCGCTTGAATTAAAATAGAAGAGTCTAATGACTTGATAACTGTGATTTTACCAATTAATTACTTACAAGTCCGGATCAATCCATGAGTTCGATATAGTAATTGCATTTTCTTTTTTAATTGATTAAAGACAAAGTTAACACGGCAAAAATCTGTAGAAAAATGTGTTTTATCCAAATACTTCTCAAACATTTTTTTTTTAATTTCACTGTCTACGTATCGCGCATTCATATATCATTTAAACTTAAATTGACACAGTTTAAACATAGGTTATAAAAGTAGTCTTGGATAAATGGTCGTTTTAAATGTTAACCAAGGAAAGAAATTATAACAGACCAAGCACATTTAAGTATTTGTAGATAAGTAAATCATATAAGAATCGCAACATAATAACCCGAAAACATCAAGTTATCAGATATCATGTTAAAAATAAGATACAAGTTTTATAAAACCCTTTAACATTTGACAAACATTATTATAAATCTAAACAATATTCAACAGACTTTTTTATTTTCTCTTAAAGAATCTAAAGAATCTTTAAATGTTTTAACATAATAAGAAAGGTTTATATCCATGCAACCCCATAATTGATTAAAATGCTAAGTATTTATAAAACATGTCACTTATATTATTTACGTGCTTGTTATAGTCAACAGGTCGTCAATAATTTTTAAGTAATTTTGTCATAATGTACATTAGAAAACTATTCGACGTCCTTTTGAATGTTTCTCTCCAATATGTCAGTAATTGTTAATCATAAATTCCGGTCAAAACAATTAATACAACAGGATACACTTTAGTTTCCTAGAATTGACATAAAGATAATGTAAAGGAAACCACATTTTATCTTCCTGCTTCTTTTGTTGTTATTTTCTGGGCAAATCCTATATTTCGTTCAACATTAAGATTCTTGATTTTCTGCAGATCCAATGCAGTAATGCAGCTATAAGTATATTGTTACATCGTCTGCTGCAAGAACCATTTACCTTAAGATAATCTAGTAGAATAGTGACAATAATAAGTATCCATTGAACAGATATGCTTTAAACGATAGAGAATAACAGAATAAACCTAGCTTCGATGCATCCTAAAATGAAGTCGATCTTTAGCTGCTATGCTGGGGAATACATCTCTTCAAACAATTACAAAAGTTGTATTGGCTGCTTCTATATCAAGCATGAGACACTTAACAGTAATAAACAAAGAATGATAAGATTAAATAATGTGTCCGTGAGAGGTATTTTTGCCGACTGTTACATGGTGAATAATCACTTCAAAGAGTATGAGGGTATATACAAAGAAAGCGAATCATTATAGATTGAGCAATCTAGTAAATTATTTTTATTTTCAAGTAATGTAGGTTTTCTTCTAATGTCAAAATTTTATGGAAGACTGTTTTCTAATTTTAATGCCTTGTAGTAGTACGAAAGGGAAGTTATAGATTTTAGGCGAATAATTTTCTCTAACGAGCGATAAAATAGGTTTGTAAGTAAAGAATGAGTAGAAAACAAATATGTTATTAAAATGATAAATACCTTGAGCCTGAATGTTTTGCTTGTCGGGATCTTGCGAATTGTTTTCAGCAAGAGAAACACAATCACACCGGCTATGACACCAACCAAAAGAAACCCAAATATGAAACAAGCCAAACGTTTTCCTCGCCGACCTTTGAAAGTTATTTGCTTTTTACAAATGTTGTTCAAATGTGGTAAAGCGCAATTAGTAGGATTCACTGCTTGATCATCTATACTCTCATATATGTCAGAGTTACAAGAAGTTCGGGTTTGTATTTCGATATAATATACATCTTGTTTAACCTCTGCTGTGTTATTATCCAAAATAGTAAATTTTTTCAGAAGTTTGATTGTGCTCCTTTGTACAAACCTTTTGTTCTATTCTTCTACTGTCTTTAGCATTTTGAACGTTTTGCAAGGTATCATAACTGCTCCTCGATATTATCAAGTCCTCTGGCAACAAAGGTTCATACGTTTTGTTCTCATCGAAAGTTTTTTGTCGTGAACAAGTATTTCCATCAAGGTTAGAACTTGATTTGACCATCATATATACGTTTTATTCTCTTCCAATCTCAAATCTATCTAACTTTGTTTTAATCAATAAACATTTGATATACCAAACAACATTTAGTCAAATTGACACTCAGAAATTAACAAGTCGTTAAGTAGTTTTCTTTAGACAGGAAATTTCATTTTCCAAAATTTACTATGTTTAATACAAATTTGTATTTCATTGTGTACCAATAGGAAAATTCTATTATTATATAGATATAAGAAGATGTGGTATGAGTGCCAATGAGACAACTCTCCATCCAAGTCAAAATTTATAAATGTAAACCATTATAGGTCAAAGTACGGTCTTCAACACGGAGCCTAGGCTCACACCGAACAGTAAGCTATAAAGGGCCCCAAAAATTACTAGTGTAAAACCATTCAAACGGGAAAACCAACGGTCTAATATATTTATATTAATAAAATTTTCATATTGTTACACAATGAAAATCTACAGTGTATCAATATGACACTATATGAATAACACATAGCTGAGAGGGTGATAGAGCAGATTGTTTACCCGAAAAAATATGCAGGTGAGGCGAAGCCGAAATTGTCAAAACTTTTGAGCGGTACCAATCTGTTCTATCATCCTCTCAGCTATGTGTTATTTAATTTATTATACTGAATGTTCCATCATTATTGTCTTTGTTAAATTTTGAATTGAAAGTACTTAACTATGACGTCACGTACGTAACAACGTTACAGTTATTAAAAAACAACAAGTAAAGCAATATATATATTTATTTTGTTCAAACAATCTATGAAAAGTTCTGCGGCTAAAACGTAGAACTTGAGCATTGTTTTAATTTATTGATATAAGTTCAGCCATGGGATAGAGTAAATCATCTACCTCGTATTAGCAAATAAAAATCTGGCATTTTAACGTGATGTATAATAAATATATTCCTTAAAAGCAGTTATATACAAATTTATCTAAACGCACATGTATTAAACATGTTAAACTCATAGGAACCATGGGATATCACAATACCTTTGGTATATGCATGCACATATACAACATAAAGTCAATGTCAGATAATTATCGACTGTTATATTTGAGGCTAATGATGTGTGCATTTTGAGATTAACTCGGTGTGGTGTAAAAGTAAAATAACAAGAAAGTAAGTGTATTCAACACTTAAAATTAATTCTAATACGTCCCCATTGATAAACATAAATGTTTACATGTAGTTTAAATCAGTTTTGACTACACACAGTCGATAGTCAATGTAGTCAATGTAGTCCTTGTGCTGGTTAAGTGTACATACAACTAGATATTAAGACAGTGGTTTATATAATCAATATTAAGTTTTGGTCCTCGGTGCTCTTTAGCTTTGTACTTGTTTTGGCTTTCAAACTTTTTATCTGAGCGTCACTGGTTAGTCTTGTGTGGACGAGACGCACGTCTGGCGTATTAAATTTTAAACCTAGTACCTTTTGTTAGCTATTATTCGTGTGTTTCTTTGTCCTATATGTTCTCTCATTTATTTGTATTGTAGCCCTGTCATGTAATGTTGTCATTTTAATGTTATATTTAACATTGCCATAAAAGGGGAGGTTTGGAATGCCACAAAACCAGGTTCAACCCACCATTTTTTCTTAAAATGTCCTGTACCAAGTCAGGAAAATGGCCATTGTTGTATTATAGTTCGTTTCTGTGAGTGTTACATTTTAATTTGTGTTTTGTTGTGTCGTTGTTCTCCTCTCATATTTGATGCGTTTCCTCAGTTTTAGTTTGTAACCCGGATTTGTTTTATCTCTATCGATGTATGAGTTTCGAACAGCAGTATACTACTGTTGCCTTCATTTAAGGAAGTTACATATATTGAATTAAGATTATTGTAATAATATTATGAATTAATTGTTTACCTATTTATATGACAAAAACTCAAAACTTGGTGAGAGAAAATCATGATTAAATTTAAATAGCCTTAGCGAACCATTTTATTTCTATGGGAGAGGATTTTTTGCGATGAACTATTTCTTGTAAGTCCTGCTTTTGTAGGACAAAATATTCATTTGCATCCTGTCTTGGACATATGGTTTTACAGTTAGTACCAGTCCAGAGTATCATTTCCAAAATCACCAAAGGATGACTGATGCCTAGACATATGGTCACTTAGGTCTTCTTCCGATCGACAGTAAACCCATTGTCATAGTGGGTCGTCCGGTTGGCTGTGCGGGATGACAAGTACTCATCACCCACGTCCAGTTAGAATAGGACATTAAATCTGATGCCTCATGTAGAGAGTGCAACGCTCTCAGTACGTTAAAACGCATGCCACAACTCTTGAGTGGGGTCAGTAGGTACCTGTTACAAAGCAAAATTACTGTCCCTATCCAATATACTCTCATTTTCCAGTATCAGTCCAAATTTACCAAACCTTTATCCCGGACGGCCTATATTACAGGACCTACATATTGCATTTATTGGGAATTTGTTACTGTTCTGAACATACATCCAATGTTTGCCACCGAAATTAACTACTAGTAACCAACAATCAGTCAATCAATTAATCATTTCCAAAATCTCTTTCAGCCTATTGTAACGCTGTTTTAAACTGCGTAATCATGACATCTTTAGAACCCTCAAAGTTCTCCAAACCAAAAGAATGAATTTCTTAAGGTACCTAAAAAGTAAAAAAAACAATACCGTACTCCGAGGAAAATTCAAAACGGAAAGTCCGTAATCAAATGACAAAATCAAAAGCTCAAAACATCAAACGAATGCAGTACAACTGTCATATTTCTGACTTGGTACAGGCATTTTCTTATGTAGAAAATGGTGGATAGTACTGGTTGGTATATCTCTTTTCCCATCGAGAACTTGCAGGAACCAATCGGAAAATATAGAAACATTAATCATTCATTTGTTATGGTCTTATATCCTTGTAATAAGAATACATTTATTCATTACTGCACAAAACGTAAATATTGAAGACAATGTACTTGGTTTGAACGGAGAGATGATTTGGACCTCACCTTTGATCAATTGACCAAAACAACAAATAAAAAGTCCTTAACCTTCTCAGGTTGTAACAAAT
This sequence comes from Mytilus coruscus, assembly GCA_017311375.1. Lineage (NCBI taxonomy): Eukaryota > Metazoa > Mollusca > Bivalvia > Mytilida > Mytilidae > Mytilus > Mytilus coruscus. Next base: position 29,677 of record JAASAO010001597.1, on the reverse strand, counting down.
AGAAAAACAAAGGATATCCATCCATGACACAAAATCAGTTAATGCACAAAAAAAACACACACACAAAAAGCAAAGGAAACGCTCTTTATTGCTGTTCTTCATCTCAAAGTCACAGTGAGGCCTTCAACACGAAGCACCTCACTGCAAGTTTAAGTCGGCCCCAGCAACGGCTTAAGCGGAATTCTTTGCAACAATAATTTGGATAGACTTTGTAAGATGTAACACCACCTAATTGGGCCCGGTCAGAAAAGAACATACTGGAAAGTAGTACATATTTAAAACAAAATAGTTCCTATGCATAAAGGTAAACCTTAAACTGTGTAGCATATATTTTAGTAATTAAGGTATCAGATGAAGTTTGTTAAAAGTTGGACCTATGGTTAAAATATTAACATTTTGAAACAAAATCAATATAGTCTTCTTCTTTAAATGACATATTATCAAGACTGTTAGATAAATATCTTCTTAATGCTTGCAAACATTATGTTCGAAAACTTAACGGTGGCATCCGGACATACGGAAGGCATTAATTATATAACAATCCACATTCGACTTCGACGCTTCTCAACTAAAGCACGTATAGTGTGTGATAAGATTGCATTAGGAAAGTCGATAATTGATATTACATGGTTTACTTAAACGCACTTTTGACAATTTCATTGAATAAATAGAATGAAAGTTTGGGGTATTTTTAGAAATGATTTGGCTATGTATCCGCGTATCCGTGTATTATGTGTTTGTTATCAAACGTTTTAAGAAGGCAAAGTTAACGTATAAAGTCAATAAACATGTTGATTTCTTATGTCTAAGCTTGAGCTTTCTATTGCTTTAAATACGCCAATGGTAGATCTAAAAACTATGCCGAAAATAACGTATTGGTCTTTAAAATTCTGAAAAAATTTTAAGAATTTTTGGCTTGAAGTATTACAAAAACTGTATCAAAAATATTTTTTACAATTTACCCTAACACTTATTTTGATTTCTACTGGTCATTGTCATAGAATCTTACGCAACTCGATTGAATAAAGTTATTATTTGTTTCACCGTTACATGTATTTATGTCAACACGTTAAATTGTATAACCTAAAATAATTATTTATAAAGACAGAGATGGCAACTCTAGATATGAGGTTAAGATAACTTACGAATTTATAAAATTACTCTTGTTTGATGATTAACAATTTTTCTTATAATTTTACTGTAGTTTTCTGAATTTCTTCTATACTTAAAGTTCAAGTTGAACACATTTACTTGTCTATTTTTCATATAAATATATAAATATATAACAATAATCTTATACGTGATGGTTAACAGATTAAAGATTAAGGAGTAAAATAGTTTAATGATCAAAATTGGCCTACAACATTAAAGAAGAGAGAAATTTGGACCACAATCAAGACCCTCATATTTGATGTCATAATTTAACTTTGTTGAAAGTTCCTAATCTGAATGCCTGTAAAATATCATTTATTAAGTCACTTATAATTTATCTTTACTAACACATGTCCAGTACTACAATAGATCATCAAACTGGACACTAGACGAGTTCATGTTATTTTCATCAATGACACAAAAGGTGTGAAATGTTCGATTTAGACGTTCTTATTTTTTGTCAACAAAATTTTTCGTTTTAAGTGTTTGAAAAAAATATGAAGACCTTGCAATATATCGTACGCAACGTGTACGCAAGCTTATGTGACTTTACACAATAAGTTAAGTCACACAAAATGACCGGTCTGCCTATTTTTGTACATACAAGTCAATTTGATCATTTTAAGGCCGGATTCGTTTACCTCACTAAATCGTGTAAGGCACTATAACATAGGTAACTACCTTCACATTTTGATCCATTGTATCCATCCGTACACGCACAGTTGAATGCTTTTGATTATGCCATTTGACTACGGACTTTCCGTTTTGAATTTTCCTCGGAGTTCGGTATTTTGTTATTTTACTTTTATCCCAAGGACAGTACCTGTTCCATTGTAGAAGCAAGATTCGACAGAGCACGATGTTTCTGAAGAAAACCAACATCAGTCAGTAGATATAATCCAGATAGAATTCAAAGTGTACACATTAAATATATAACCGTTACATTCCTCCAAAAATATTGAAAAGTATAACAGTTATTATTCGGCATACACCAAAAAAAGCCCAACGAAGTCTTATAAACTAATTGTGCTTAAATTAGAATACCATGAGCTTATAATTGCTCAGAAACGTATAGCATCCTCATCATAACAAGGCTTTTTATAAAAAAATCCAATCCTGTTATTTATGATGAGTTAATTTATATCGCAGTATCAATTAACTCTAATAGACAATACGTCTTTTTATTTTAATTAGATTTCAATGAATTGGTTAACCGATACGATCTGCGGTGACTAATTGCACTAACAACATGTTTTCGAGGTCTTAGATTTGAGATACTAGTTTAGTAATCTATAGTTATCTGATCTGTAATTTCACCATTTGTGTCCTATTGCAAATTTGGACATATAAATTGAATGTGAATTTGCATGGCGGTTTCATCCTTTTATGAACAATTCCAGAATAAAAATGTTTGCAGTTCTTTGAGAAATGATACTGCAATGTATCCGTGCATTATGTGTTAATAAATTAACGTTTTAAGATGTCAAAATAACAAAATACCGAACTCCAAGGAAATTTCAAATGGAAATTTCCTTATCAAATGGCAAAATCAAAAGATGAAACACATCTAACAAATGTTAAACTGTCATATTCCTGACTTGATACAGGCATTTCCTTAGTTTATTGTTTCCGTTTATGAATAAGTCTATCCGCACTTTGTATCAGCACCTATAACAGACTTTTGTGCACATTTGTTTTATATTTTAATTCAAACTATATTTCAAATCCAAAAACAAAAAAAGCGAAACTTCGAGTTTGCTAAATCTATTAATGTTAAGCAGAGCATTTTGTTATTATACAACACCCATGCAACCACGCATCCCATATTGCCTGATAGGACCCGACACTATTTTAGTGTTTCGGCAGTTAAAGCTTGGGATGGTCATCATAAGATGCATTAATTTCATATAATCAAATGTGAGGTTTATTCATGTATATATTGATATATTTATATTTTAATTCTTCATCAATAGTTATTATGACAGATCTGCCATCATCAGGGTCCAACTGTCAATATTATGATAAAGTCTTTAACTTTGATCGACTAAGCATATCTCCAACACTGTTATGATTGTTATATGCAACTATTGGTGCAATATTGAATACTTGTATAAATTCTTTGACACACTGTAATAAATGCCAGTATTTCGTGATACGTTTTATTTTTATTTTACGTATATACGGATTATGTTTAGTTATTTAAACTAACGGAATATTTTCTTTTCCGTCCATTTCTTTTGCTGTAATAATTCAGTACGGTTAATTGATAAAGCATCAGTAATACTATCATCTATTTTGCTATTATAAAAAGTAAAATAACAAAAAAAAACGAACTCGAGGAAAATTCAAAACGGAAAGTCCGTAATAAAATGGCAAAATCAAAAGCTCACACACACCAAACGAATGGATAACAACTGTCAGATTCCGCAAAACTGTAAAACACCCATGCAGCCACGCATCTTATCAGGCAATATGGGATACGTAGTTGCATGGGTGTTTTAAAATAACAAAATGTATGCAAGGACGGCTGTCCTACTGCACCTTACCGAGAATCTTTTAAGCATTGAGAACGATCCGCATTTCCTGTTTGTTGGGATACAGTGCTAATTTATTGTTCCGGTGGACAAAGCTTTTAGCACTGAGTTAAAAATACTTGATGGCCTGATTTACTTTGAAAAATTCCACAAAACAATGTGACTCATTAATACATCATCAACACGAAAATTTTTCACTGCTATTTTATCACCGCCTATCAACCCACGTTAATGTTGGCGGATCTTTTTCAAGGTTTATATCGTGTGTGAACCTAGAAATTCTTCAGCCACCAAATGTGAGCTCAAAAAGGCACGTAGCTAAGAGAATTCTCCAATGTGAACTCAAAATGGCACGTCGGTTTAATAGAAATGCTAAAAGCAAAATTTCCGATTCTACAATAAAAAAAAGAACGGAATGAATATAATATGCAGCAAGAGCAACAACATGCAAAAAGCATGTAGTTAATCTATCAAAACACAAATTATCAAATCAGGAATGTATCCTGTTGGCGAAAGGCTTGAAATTTATACCAACGCCATCAAGCAAAAATGCAAAAGTGTCCATACTAAAGACGACAATGAAATTGTTAGAATACTACGATGTCAATATATGTTCAGTCAAGAAAAACTGACCTTCATTCATTTCGTAGCAATACAGGATATAAACCTGCTTCTACGTGCCATACGTTAAAAATTATATCGATTCAACAAAGCTTGAATTATCTTTTCTACCAATAGAAAAAAACGTAAAAGCAATCTTACTAAGGGCGAAAGAATAGCACTGCGCAATTTGAAGAATGATATCGCAATAGTAATAAAATTGCAGATAAAATTCAAATTGTGTTATTTTAGACAGGCTAGACTACAACAACAAAAATTAAAAACTATTATTTTGAAAAAAAATTGCCGCTCAAGTTGTTTTCCAAACACAATTGCAGGCTGACGAATTGCAGGATAGCTTTTATAAAGAGAATTGCAGAATGATAATTGCTGGATAGCTTGACTCTAGTATTTCGTTTTGGTTGTACAAGATACAACAACATTAGATTAGAACAGATTTAAATGCTAGTTTAGAAATTTGTCATATGATGTAAATGTTTTACTCGACACTTCAGGATGTGATCACGTGATGTAAATATTTCACTCGGCACTTTTCTTATAATCAATCAAGGGTTAGGGTTTAGTTATAAATTATAATCATTTAAGGATTGATAATTTGTGTATCACTGTATGTGCAAGCTCAATTTAATGTAATGATATTATTATAGTTTATATATAATAGTAAGTCAAATTTATTTATTAAAGTCGGCACATTTACACTGTTAATAATAACTATGAGCTCTTACAACCGACTACATTTTACCCATTTCAATTCTGGTGTCTTAGTATATACAAAATAAAATACATAAAGGCAACTTATATGTAAAATGAAAGCAATTTAAGTTGCTAAAATTAACTATCGAAAACGGAATCCCAATTTATGAACGTGCACACAATTATTGCAAGACAGGTGACATTGGAAATGACTTTCATTTACTCTTTCAATGTGAATATTATGATAATTCGATATAAACTTTAAAACAAACAGTGAATAAATTTTTATTGATTTACCTCCATTTTGAGGTAGAATACTCAACCAAAATAATTGAATGCAAATGAAGTATACTACATATTTTGTCTAGTTTGCCCCCCTCCCCCTCTCCCACTTTTCAAAATTCCAGATCCGTAATACTTCAGAAGCTATATGACCAAAAATGACGTAAGATGAATACCCTATTCCACCTATGGACGACTTTGCTTGAGTGAGTTGGAATCTAAGTTTCTTAAAATGTATAAAACTTTCACGAAGAATTGAAGAAAGGTATGAAAAGATATATATCTTGTCAGTACCAAAGCAATGACTACTGAGCTGATATCATACCCATTGTAACTCGCTGTATAAACTATAAAAATATTTACTGGACCGTAAAATTGGACAAGAAAAAATGATGTAAAATCGACTTGGTTAAAACTAATAACATTTGGGAGCTTATCAGAAATAACCAACAGGATAAAGGAAGTGAGCTTTTTGAAACAAAATTATAATAAAAAAAATAGCACTGATTGAAGAGAGAAAAAATCTAATTTCCTAGTTATTTAACATTCAAAAGTTCAATTTTAATTATAACTGTTCATCGGCAAGTTTAGTTCTGTGTACAAACATTCCTCTTTGTTATTCAGAATCGTATAATGAATATTTGAATCATTAGAATAATGAATTAAAGTTTCCTAGTGATAAAAGCCCAGGTTATATGAATTTAGCTTAGAGTAAGTCCCATGTACAACTTAGTTTCTTAAAAGTCCATGATTTAATTTTAGAATCGGATAGTAAATATTTATTTTTTATTTTTCTGTTATTATTATTTCATAAATCAATTAAACCTTATGCTATCATTTATGTGCTCAAATTTTATTTAGATATGAAATATGAAAAAAACCAGATAAAAAAGCAATTTACATTACATTATTGGGACTATGAATGATTTTTCAAAACTATAGGGAAATGATTATGCGTCCTTTTCTTGAACTAACGTTAATCAATCTACAATTAAACTAAAAATACTGTAACGCGTAACTAGTAGGCCAGTTTTATATTGCAACGAAATATCTGATGTTACAAAGAGTAAACAAACAGCTTTGTATGCATGATAAACGAATAAGAAACTTTTAAATTTTGACATACTCAAGCATTATTCTGTGTCAAATTATTAACTATATGATACAAGATTTAATGTACAAATATTTTAGCGTTAGACAAAGATTCTTCCCAGCTAGAATTTAGGTTCAGAAGTTTCTTTAGCAAAATGTTTATATTGTGTCATTGTTTGTCAATAAAAAACTTAACACAATCATGGCCAACTTAATCAAACTATGATAAAATCACTGTACTAAAAGCATGATAACAAAATACCGAACTCCGAGGAAAATTCAAAACGTAAAGTCCTGAATCAAATGGCAAAATCATAAGCTCAAATACATCAAACGCATGGATAACAACTGTCATATTCCTGACTTGGTACAGGCATTTTCTTATGTAGACGCTCCTCTATATAACTACGTTACTACACGTGTATGTACGGCTTGTTTCTGACTCTAATATTATAGTGTGTTTTGTATTCATAATAAATGTGTGATGATGACGAATAAAAATGTTTAAACAAACAATGCTTTATATATTTTTCTTAAAGCATAATCTAAGAATATAATACAACGAATTACTGATATTCTAACGAGAGCGAATTAAGTATGATCGACAACTCGTCGAAATGCCGTTATATCCCAAACTTGCAGAAAACTTATTCTGACTAATCATTTTAAATTGTTTAATAACTTTTAGTTTTCAAGACACTTCAACCTCGATATTGTTTTGACTTTCCAATTGTTCGATTTGAGAGCCACTGACGCACTCAATCATACGCCTAACCAGTATCTTTGATAGTTTTCAACGATCATTGGGACCTATGCCAGTCGGGTAGACGTTTCGTCCCCGATGTTTTCACCAGCTGAGCACTTTTGTGCTGACTTTTGTGTGAAAAATATCATTGATACGGTCAATTTCTGTAAATGTACTGTTCATAAATGTACAATTCATTCGAAACGCATTTGAAACACAAAGGTGTGTCTACCCACCATGCCTAAGTGGAATAAGCCATATTTGGTTCTTACAAAAACTTGCCGATTTTTGCAAATTTCACAGGAATACAAGAAATAAAAACTTTTACAAAAATGCTAAAAGGTAGAACTCTGCAGAACTGAGCAACTGACGTTCAGAATTAAAGACAATCTGAAGAATTAAGAAAAAATCGTAAATTTCTAAACTACTATTACACAAAATTCCTTAAATTTCAAATATTGTCCTTAAAACATTTTTTAATCGACGCAAATTTAGCCTGAAACACCAGTGCATAAATCTTTCTGAATGAAATAAGGTTCTCTACGTTCTTTTAATTTTCTACTACATTTTTATTCAAAAAATTGCAATCTATAATTTCCTGATTACGTGAATAAAATGCTTGTTTATTGCGTTTCTGAACGAGTTTATAACCTTTCAAGTGAAAGACAACTAGTCGAAAACACAGGAAATATCCTCATACTGTATAGAGATTAGACCTGGAATGATCTATAGATGGTTACTTTTCTACCAGGTAATAATTTCAAGGAAAACAAACGGGATTTTTATTCTAAAGCTAATGCGAAGTTTGTGGCGTCAAACAATCAATTAAAGCAATGGTAAACAAAGAAAGAATTATTGATATATCTGTATATATCGTGTTTGTAATATCATACTTTACTTGAAAATAAAACGGAATAAAACAAATGAGTTACATGTTAGTTTCTTTGTTAGCGTTTTCGAACTTTCATTTGGCTCTTCAGATGGTAACGTTCAATAATATATAATACATTTCAGCCTAATTGCCTCAGTGGGCTCGTTGTAGCGTGATCGTCTCTAATGCGGTAATTCGTCGATTCGGTCACCAGCCTAGTCAAAACAATTACGTTATAATTGTTATTTGCTGCTTCGTTGCACTTGGAAGAGGCATGCCTTCGTGTGCAGTACTGTTACTTTGTGAACTCGCGAGTTATAAATCTGTTTCAACGTGACGGTTAAGTACAAAGCAGGATTTTATATATACTTATCATTTCAACATGTTTTCGTCCTTACAGACATGTAATATTCGGCAATAGTTTACGACTATTATAAACAGTTCAGACAAAAAGAAGTATTAATCTATTTTTTTTTTTTTTTTTTTTTTTTTTTTTGAAACAATATATTTTCGTATGTAGCTATTCTGTTTGGTTTTGTTTTCGTGCACAAATTATATCTAAGCTGCTAAAATATCAGGGTTTTTTTGGCAGCTAAGATTTTCAAAATATATTGATTGATTGGTATTTTACGCCACTTTCAACACTATAGTGTTATTTCGTGGCGGTCATTTGTTATCGGTGGAGGAAGCCGGAGTGCCCGGAGAGAACCACCGACCTTCGATAAAAACTGACAATCCTAGATTGAGTCGAGTGCACCTGTCCTGGTCAGGATTCGAGATACATTTTTCGAATACTTAGACCACTCGGCCAATGAGGCCAATAATTTAGAATAGAAGAAAAGGGTATATTTTTCATATCCAATCATATTCGAAATAGATAAAAATTTAAACGACAAATGTTTATGCTTCGTCTTGGTGCAAAACGTATCAATCATAAAATAAGAAGACCTTGTGAATACTACTAGATTTTTATAATATTTTCATATCCCATGTCCTTAATATCAAACTTTATCGTGCTTCCGTTGCCTATATCAACCTGCTTAGTGGCTCCGTAATTTTCGTATCATTGCCTTGAGGCGATAGCAGCACTTATCAGCGACGTCACAATGTCTAAAAAGACGTTATCAGCAAAGATAATGGTATGTCTCATTGATTTGATTTTACATGTTGTCATCATGCCGGATTTTCAGTCTTAGTTCTTCTCGCATGCATGAAGACAAATATTTGGACCATTTACAACATAAATACAATTATACATCTATATTTCAATATTGGAATCCACAGGTAAAAAGACTCACAAGTCAAAAAAAAAAAAAACAAAAGGCAAACAACGGTCTACAAATCACAATTTAGAAACTATGATTATATCATAATCTAAACATCTCACACTTATACCTTCATTATTCGTGACCTTGAAATGTAATAAATGAATTTGGCGGGTGAAACATGTTTACACGCACTAAACCCTGCCTCTAAGATAGGACAGTGATGTCACAGTACAACACACTGTACACATCAATTGGAATGGGCTTCACTCATCACAAAACAAATTTAAACAAGACAAAGACACAGAGTACCCATCTCAGAGTACTCGTAGTCACGAAGACACTTACAATTAATGAATAAATCATATATTCCCAGACTACAAATACAATCAGAACACATCCAACGAATTTAATGTTAATACGTCGTAAACAGTATGAGGAAAGTGTGACTTGTGCAATGCCGAAATATATATTTAGGTATGTAGCACCAAAGTTGTTCATCATCATATACTATATAAAAGTAAAATAACAAAAATACCGAACTGCAACGGAAATTTAAAACGGAAATTCCTTTATAAAATGGCAAAATCAAAAGCTCAAACTACTAAATAAATGCTAATACTTCTTAAGTCAGGTTTGATTTATTAATAAGACTATAAATGTCAGTACCTTCAAAGATCTTACTTCAGAGTTGAATTGCTAACCATTAAGAAAAAGTATATTCACGGTGGGTAAGGTTGTCCTGTGAGAGAACGTTCTGTGATGGTGATTCGGTCCTGATCGTTCAAAATGTAAACAAAGACGAAAATGATGATTTTGACGATTTATTGAATAACAGATGAAAATAAATAGGTGAGACGTTTCAAATATGTTTCCTATTAGTTCAAAAGCAAGCAACCAAAACATTAGCTGTCTACACTGCTGTAGTTTGATAAACACAAAAGTGCTCATTTTCAAAACATCTAGCTGGAACAGAAAAAACAAAACAAAACAAAAGTGCTCCTTGAGTCCGTTTACTATACCCAGAACTGCTTGGCATAATAATTTTGTAAAAACTATAACGCTCTCTTAAAATTGCACATTTTTATAGATTATTCATGTCCTGATTCTGTGCTGGTGGGTCCTGATACCGTGCTGGTGATTTTCACAAGATGTTTATATTATTATGATTCAAACGTTGCTAAAACGTTGTCTTTTGTACAGACTTGTGTTAAAACTTATTTATGACACCTATTTAAACCTTGGACATATCTTTTGATTGTAGTATTAGCGTTTTAGAATAATCGCAACTACATACAACTTTTAAGGACAAAATCTTTAGTTCAATATCAGATGAAAGCATTTTTAATTCTAGTATTTTATTAAAGCTAATAAATACCTTTAACATGATTATTTCAATTAGCATTGGATGCTTCCTACAAACTGCTTGAAAGGTATTCAAATAAAAAACGACATTTTAAGCAACACTTGAAACGACATTGATGTTTGTCTCTTCTTTAATTTTATTTTTCAATAAATTTGATCAACTCGTGAGACAGATATCATTATTTTGCAGGCACTGAAAATAAAGGCTTTGGATGCTACTACTGTGATGTCGAGACCCAGTATGTTTTGTAGACATCGGCCATTCAAGTGGATGCCAAATGCCATAAAACAGAGGGAAAACATATATGGATATCGGCTGAGATATCTAACATAATTCTGTGAATGGCAAAAACGAGAACGAGGATAGGTACAACTTCAATAACGATACTGAACAAGACAGAATGGGACCACATGCTTTCAACTTAATTATTTTATTTGATATTTTGCCAAAATACCAAATGTCCAAAACCAAAGAGAAAACTTTGAGCTTTTTCTCCAGATAGTTTTATCCGAAAAATTTCCATTGGATAATATCGCCTTCCTTCTTTTTCTTGATGTTGCTAAATGGGTTTCATGAAATAAGTTCTGGAATGTACTATTCTCATAAAATGGATTTCAAATCAGGTGGAACAAACAATTAAGGAATAACCATACAAACAAACATGGCAATACATAGTCCTCTACCGTTTAAAATGTCATGGTACTGGAACAAAATGACCAAAAATTATGGAAAACTGATTACTTGCATGTATTGTTTTAATTCTAAGGATCATACAGTGGCGTAGCTAGGTCATTTGTAAATGTACGCCCGAACCTCGGCGAGGTCTGGAGCCGCTACATAAGACTCATCAGTGACGCTTGAATAAAAAAAAAAAGGGCCAAATAAAGTACGAAGTTGAAGAGCATTGAGGACCTGCAATTCCGAAAGGTGTTGCCAAATACAGCTAAGGTAATCTTTTCTGGGGTTCCAGCGAGGAGGCTAGCTCGAGAAGCTCACGTGTTATCGGGAAACCGATATCATTGCTGTCATTAAAACTCACCAAAGGCAACATACTTTGTAGAATAATTTATTTTCATGTAGAATTCATTCATTGTGTTGATTTGGAATATAATGGTCATTTATTTTAAAGCAAAATGTTCAAACCATGCAGTTACTGTGTTTAAAAGGAGATGTGGGTAAAAAATCAATCGAAAAAAATCAAACTTTATAGATAGTAAATGAAGCAAGTCTTCATTTCAATGGTGTCGTTCTATTAATTATTTTATTTCATCTAATTTTCCACCTTTTAATTTTCGTTATTGGACACATGAAAAATTATGAACATTGATGGTATCATTTAGTAATATAAAATGCAAACCACATATCGTATCTCAGCTTCCGTATATATATAATAAAGAAAACTTCAATCAAAATAAGTATAGTTATCAAACAATCAAATGTAAAGATCTGTACGATATTGTGAGTAAAAGTTACCAGAATGTATATATCACTGCTTTTGCAGTGTTTTGCTTGAACCAGAGAGCATGAATATCGACAGTCAACACGTAAAGTGTATTTGAAGAGTACAAAGTCAGTATTAGTACAGCACTGACATTTTCTTGTTGTTGCGTGAAGCACATGTTTGTATAACTCCTTGTACATTCATTGGGATTTCTTGGTAAATATGCATCAAGCCTTATGTGGACAGTCTCTCTTGGTGCACAATAGTGACTCAGACTTTGACAGAAAATGATCAAATACATAACATGGTACTATTTCAGTTAAACGAAATTACGTCACTTTTATCTTCAATCACAAGTCATTGAAGAAAGAATTACAAAGTTCATGTACTTTTAATCAATTCTTTTAATTTATTTAGAGTTTAAAAATCTCCAAAATTTATGTGTACGCCCGGGCGTTTTGACGTAAACGTAGCTACGCGCCTGCCATAACTCTGCAAAAAAAATCATCTGAACGGAAGAAAATTCGAACTTGATCTATAACTTGTCATGTTTAAACTACGAAACAAATTTTAAACAATATCTTCAAGCATTTCGAAAAAGTGTGGAAAACTGATTACTTGCATGAATTTTCAAAGTCCGAGGACCATAAACCTGCACAAAATCATTAGACCGGAACAAAATTCAAACTTGATCTGTTATGGTCATGATAAAACTATATACCAAATATCAAATCAATATCTTTAAGCACGAAGGAAAAAAGTGTGGAAAACTGATATGCCGGACTGACGGACGGACGGACGGACAGACAGACAGTCAGACAGACAGACAGACAGACAGACAGACAGACAGACAGACAGACAGACGGACGGACGGCAAACCTAAAGTCCCCTTCGGTTTTGTCGGTAGGGGACTAATAAAAAGGCATTAAGACAGGGATATACTATCTATTTTTATCGATTATATCTAATTTTATCATTAGTAATAGATATAGAATCCAAAGCTTCTAATTATAATGATAACACGGTAAAGCAACTTTCAACTGAGTTTTGCAGTTGTTCTTATGTTGTGCTTTTACACCACTATCCCACGTTAGCGAGAGGGTTGAGCGTTCCTAAACTTGTTTAAACCCGCTGTCTGTCCCAAGTCAGGAGTCTGTAATTCCCTGGTGGTCGTTGGTTGCTGTCTATCATATTTGATCTTTGTTTATTGTTTTAAACATAAATCAGGCCGTTAATTTTTTTCGTTTGAATTGTATGTCGGGGGCCTTTTATAGCTTACTATACGGTATGGGTTTGGCTCATTGTTGAACGTCGTATGATGATATGTAGTTGTAAGATCTACGACATTTGATCTCTGGTTGAGAGGTGTCTCATTGGCAATCATACCACATCTTCCTTTTCTTGCAAGGTATAGCATATATTGCACCGTATTTTGATTGTGCAAAATGATCGTAATCTTCCATAGTATATGCTTATTTTCTTATTTCAGAAATAAAATGAACAAAACAGACTTAACTTTGCTAATTTCAAACTTCTTTTTTATTGTCGTTCTGATGCAATGTAAATAAAGCCACTAGCACAGAATCAGGACCCACCAGCACCGGTATTAGGTCCGTTTGCTCCCAAAACACATTCGCACCCTACACGTTTGCACCTCACACGTTCGCCTCCTAGGTCCGTTCGCACCCTACACGTTTGCACCTCACGTTCGCCTCCTGGGTCCGTTCGCACCCTATTTTTATTCAAATACCGGTTGAATTATTAGAGGTTTTTAGATGTATACAGTATATCAAAATATTTATATTTTCATGAATAAAATTGATTTTTAAATGAAATATTATTTTGTGATTAAATGATTAATTATTAATGTATTCAAGCTAGATTACCGTTTATTGGTATTTACAAAGTAATTTGGTGTTATTGTTATGCGTCGGTGTAAAGTAAAATACAAGTAGTTATCTTGGTAGGAGTAAAACAATGAAGATTTAAATTAGAAAAATGAAAGATAATTATTTTACAGCTTGTGACGAGTTTGATAGCCATTTGGAATCTTCTGTCTCTCTTTTACAAGTCTTGGAGACGAATGACTTAGTCTTTGATCATCATGACAATATTCATTATTCATTTCGTCAAATTTAAAATAATTCACAAAAGAAAATCTGTTTACGTTTTTAGAATGTCACTTTATTTTAAAACAATAAAAAAAACTTATTTTATTTATTTTTTATAGCAATACACTAACTAACTCATGATTAAAAACTTATTCAACACAAAACCTTTATAAATGGGTGCGAACGTGTGGGCTGCGAACGTGAAAGGGGCGAACGAGAATGGGAGCGAACGTGATTTTTGGGCGAACGGACCCGGATTCTTCAAAACAACCTTACCCACCGTGATATTTGTGATATTTCTCGCATTGTTCACAGAAAGCCTCCTCAGCTTAATTTTCGCTTTTGTACTTTCTTTGTTTAATTGACATGAATCGCACATTTTTCTGCCTTTTGTATTGCTCGTTTGTCTAACATTGATGTAACAAAATGATTAGTTGGGAGCGAAGACGCCCATAATTCTGGCTTTTCTTGTGTATATCCTACGGATACAATTTTTCGACATACAGGACATTTAAATCCTCGGTAAGCTTTCCTTTTCCACAGATGAGACAATGTAGGTATTAATACACGATTCACAGAACGTATGAAGACATGGTAGATACTTGGTCACTTTGAATGTTTCCAAACAAATCGTACATGTTAATAAATCATTGAAATGTTCAGTATCCTTAGTGGTGTCACAATTATTAAAATAAACTGTGACCGTTAATACTTTTGTGTGTGCGTGTAGAAATAGTTATTTATTTACAGTGTATTTTCCTAGTTGTGACAGGTAGATTAGATAAACAGTCTTTACAAAGGAAATATCAGTATTTTTTCAAGTACAAATTGAAAGTTCCTACTAAAGTGCAAGAGATTTACAAGTTAAATTCACTATTTTTCAATGTTACATTTGTGTGTATTTTAGTGGGTTTATTTTTTCTTTTCACTTTTGTTGCATTTTCTTTATCATTTGCATTGTTTTCAAATTATTTTTCTATTCTTTCTTCGTTATGTAATTATTCCTTCAGTTCTGTTCCATGTCATTGTAACATATCATGCTATGTTTATGAAATTGTTAATTGGAGTTATTACTGTAAGGAAACATATTAATATAAGCTATGTACAGCTTGTTTCTGATCCTAATATTAAAGTTCATTTTGTATTATGATAAATATGTGATGATGTCGAATAAATATGTTTAAACAAACAATGCTTCGTATAATTTTCTTAAAACATAATGTAAGAATATTAAACAACGAATTACTGATCTTTTAAAAGAGCGAATTTTAAAAGTACGATCTACAACATATCTAAATTATTACTCTACCCAAAATTTGTAGAAGACTAATTGTGACTCATTCTGAATCATTATTTTAAATTGTTTTAAATCTTTTACGGATAGTTTCCAGAAGCAGGATCTGCTTACCCTTCCGGATCACCCCAGTTTTGGTGGGGTTCGTGTTGTTCAGTCTTTCGTTTTGTATGTTGTGGTTTTGTACTATTGTTTGTCTATTGGTCTTTTTTTTTTTAGCCATGGCCAAGGACGTATAACTAACATATAACTAATATACGTCCTTGCCATGGCGTTGTCTGTTTATTTTGACATATGAATTTGAATGTCCCTATGGTATCTTTCGCCCTCTTTTTCCAAGGCTCTTCAACTTCAATATTGATTTGGCCTTCTAATTGTTCGATTCGAATGCCACTGGCGAACTTAATTATAAGCCTGATCTTTGATTACTTTAACAATCACTGGACTTATGCCACTGCTCATGTACGTTTCGTCCCCGATGGTTTCACAGTTGAGTACTTTCGTGCTGACATAAAATATTATTGGTATAAAAGTACCATGGTTACGGCTTATTTCTGTAAATGTACTGTTCGTTTAATGTAAAATTTATTCGAAACGCATTCGAAACACAAACAATATTCTACCCACCATGCATAGATGTCCTATAACCATTTGCATACATAAATGGAACTTTTGCACCTCGCGTTTGTAAACGATTTTGCCTCCCAACTGTTTTATTCGACGCCGCTGGTATGTCGTATTTGGATGAAACGCGTTTGTGATGTATATACTAATTAAAATCAAGCCGTTGATTTTCTCGTTTAAATTGTTTCTAATTTTGTCATATATATATATATATATATATATATATATATATATATACCGGGTCCTTTATAGCTAACAATATGGAGTGGTCTAGCTAATATTTTGGAGGCCGTACAGTGACTTAATATAGTTGTTGCATCCGTGTCGTTTGGTCTCTGGTAGCTTAAAATTAGATCAAAAACATTGTTTCTTTTCCTAGAAAACAAATATCATCTTCATGAAATTCAGTAATGGGTCTTCATTTCTTATTAATAACGATTTTTTAAAGTAAATAGTATCTTCAGTTTGTGTTCGTATATCTCAACATGAAGGTGCTCGTCATTTCTTTTAGATTGTACAAGTTACAACAACATTAGAACAAATTTAAAAGCTACTCTAAAAACTTACCACATCGTGTTAATATTTCAATCGGCACTTCAGAATGTGATCACACAGTGGCGGATCCAGAAGGGGTTCCGGGGTTGGAACCCCCTTTTTTGGACGATCAATGCATTTGAATGGGGACATATAGTTGGAACCCCCTTTTATCCTGGGTTGGGACCCCCTTTTTAAAATGGCTGGATCCGCCCTGTCACATGATTAAATATTCCACTCGGCTCTTCAGGATGTGATCTTATGGTGTAAATATTTCACTCGGCACTTCAGGATGTGATCACATGATGTAAATATTTCACTCGACACTTCAGGATGTGGTCACATGATGTAAATATTTCACTCGACACTTCAGGATGTGGTCACATGATGTAAATATTTCACTCGGCACTTCAGGATGTGATCACATGATGTACATGTTTCATTCAACACTTCAGAATGTGATCACAATCATGATTTAAATATTTCACTCGGCACTTAAGGGTGTGATCGCATGATGTAAATATTTCACTTGGCACTTCAGAATGTGTTCACATGATGTAAATATTTCACTCGGCACCTCAGGATGTGTTCACATGAGTTATGAAGAAAATTGTCCTATTTTTATTCTATTTTTAGATCTGTATAAATATAAAAAGTCTAATCGATTTCTTATTTTATATACCTTCAGTAAAATATTTCCATCATTCATCCTCCCAATTTTCACTTTTCATCCGCCTTTAACTTTTACCTCTTTCACTTTCCAAAACCATAAATGTAACTTTTCTTATAATCAATCAAGGGTTTAGTTATAATCATGTTAGAATTTATAATTTGTGTAGGTGCATGCTCAATGTAATGTAATATAATTATTGTATTTTATATATTAAAGTATCAAAATTTTGAACACATGATAACGCAATATAATGCTTTTCACGAATTAAATCTTAATAATTTTCTATCCAAATCCATCAAATCATATGCTTTTAAATTGTCACCAATTGTAATATTCATATATACTGGATTGCCGAAGTTTTTGTTTTGGTAGACTTGGAGATAAAATCATATCTTCTATGTCAATATCTACAAGAGAGTTAATTGGTGCACGCACCAAATTTTTGGGCCGGAAATATGGAGGTTTTGGCGTAAAAAGTGCAAAATATTATATAAACAATCTGTATATTGAGTTGACTTAAATCCTCAATTGCCAGAACTGTTCCAATCCAATTAGTTATGATCATGCTATAAAATATAACTTAGTTGTGCAGTTGATGAAATCGAATATCTTTTAAGTGTAGTTGATGAAATGGAATATCATTTTATTCATTTTCAAGACTTGATTTTGAAACTCGTGACAATCAAAGTTGCATCTAATGACAACATACTTGTATTCCTCATCTCAGATATGGACTTTAACGCAGCCTCTCACCTCACTTACTCATCCATGAATTTTATGTCAAGATGACATATTTTTAGGACCTTCCTGACTATTAAAGACGCATCTAATGACAAAATATTATTTCTCAGCGAGTTGTATCTCAGATATGGACTGTAAACGCAAACTTTAATCAGTCACTCATATATGAAATGTAGGTCAAGATTACCTTATTTTATCAGGACGTCTTGGTTATTCAAGACGCATCTATGAACAAAATATCATGAAATAATTCTTATATGATTTGTATATTAGGAAAACGTTGATATGATTGATCGAGAGGACTTCCGGTAGTTGATCTTGACGTTGTTTAATTTTCGATAGACGACGTTGACCGAACTACTTTTCGTAACCAATATAAACAAGATGGCGGTGATAATAACACCGACGTTAACAAAATTATTTTCACTGTACGTTAATCGTTAAATTAAAAAATACACAAAACATTTGTTTGAATGATAAAAGAGTTTTTTAGTTTATCTTTTATAAGATAGAAAATTTCATGGAGTACATATTTTTGCGTTAACCAACAAATATATTCATGCGCCAGGCCTATTCAATGACACAAATATACAACTTACGTGTGATAGAGGTTACGAGTGTGGAAAAATATATTCCTATCTCCAATTTTAAAGATTTTAAGGATTAAACGCCTTTTTAAAGGGATTTATTGGTGTATAAACTGGACCAAGTCACTCACAAACATATCATAAAAGTCCTTCGGACTGTTATTTGTTTGTGAGTGACTTGGTCGAGTTTATACACCAATAAATTCCTTTAAAAACGTTTAATCCTAAACTATGACTTATACTTCCACAGATAGATTGACTTGATGAAACACTATATCCCTTTCCCAACTTCGTTTGACAAAAGATATAAAATCTTA
Organism: Mytilus coruscus; assembly: GCA_017311375.1. NCBI lineage: Eukaryota > Metazoa > Mollusca > Bivalvia > Mytilida > Mytilidae > Mytilus > Mytilus coruscus. The sequence continues at coordinate 10,734 of JAASAO010001597.1, read as the reverse complement.
AGCAAACAAATGTCAAATTATTCCTCTCAGTAAATGTTGAGAAATCCTGGACATAATGTTTTCATTTCTATTCGGTTTGGGTGAAATTTAAAAGTATCAACAAACAGTCATAAAAATATGAATGTAGCTTTGTATAATATCTACCAGAGACAAGTTGTTTCCTTTTTCCTTTTTCCTTTTTCGATATTCAAATTTTGAAAAATATTCTACTTCCAAACGGTATTTTTTTTTCCCAAACTTTTTTTCCTCAACATTTTTTTTTTCTCAAAATTTTTTCCTCAAAATTTTTTTTTCTCAAATTTTTTCCTCAAATTTTTTTCCTCCAATTTTTTCCCATTTCTTTATTTGATTTCTATTTCCTTATTCGATTTTCATTTCCTTACTCGGTTTTATTTCCTTGTTCTGTTACTATTTCCTTATTTGATTTTTCATTTCCTTTTCGGTTTCTATTTCCTTATTCGGTTTCTATTTCCTTATTCGGTTTCTATTATTAATAATATCTAACAATGAATTCTGCTCAAACCGATGCGAAGGGTTAACTTGAACTTATTACCAGTTATGAGAAATATTGATCATTGTTGAATGCCTCATGGTGACTTGAAGATGAAGGACAACAATAAAACGTTCCATTTTGGGTTTTACTATGTATTGATATTAATATTGTCTCATGTACATTTACTTCATATCCCTTCATATTTTCATTGGGTATACCATGTATACGACAGACTAAAAAACGGCTGTAATACGTACTACAACTAAAAATCAGAAAGTTTCAGACAGTAAAGCATATTATTCTCTTCGTAACAGCTGAGAAATCCTTGACAAAATGTTTTCATTTCTGTTTGGTTGCAGTAAAATTGCAAAGTATTAACAAACACTAAGTGGATATTTGATAGGTTTGAAAATCACTTTCAGTTATTGAAACATGCATGTTACCTATAAAACTTTTACGTTGAAAGTATAGTCCAAATAATTATGACGTCTTGCAAGGCTATTTTAATTTTTTTTCTAGAAGCTATATGACAAAAACGACGTAACCGATGAATAGCCAATTCCACCTATGGACAACTTCGCTTGAGTGAGTTGGAACCTTAGCTTCTTTAAAATTTATAAAAGTATCGACGGAGAATTGAAGAAAGGTGTGAACAGATTTATAAATCATGTCAGTACCAAAGCAATGACTACTGAGCTGATGATACCCATTGGGACTAGCAGTCTACCAGCAACGGATCGACCCTTTTCAAAATATGAAAATAATACTTTCTAAGTTTGGTTCGCCCGAAAAGCGCTTTTTCCTGGATTTATCTTCATCAGAAATGCTCACACCCAAAAAAATGAAAACAATGTGTAAACATACTTAGAAATGAATAGCAAACAAAAATAGCAAACATATGTAAAAAAGCTAATTGAATGTTTCTTATTGTTTTGATAGATATATGTATATATACCGCCATAATGATTCGACAATCTGAGTTCTAAAATCAAACACAAATTATGTCAATTATTGCCTAACAATACCAAAAAGCACTGAAGCAGGCATCTGATTTTAAGCTCCCTTGTGTGGGCTAAAATGGTAGCAGGGTTAATTTGAGCCTGTATACTATGGTTTCCATCAAACCTTCAAAAACATGGTGGTGATTAAACTTTGTGTCACGTGATATCGTTTGATCATGAATACGAGAAATATTTTGTTAATAGATATATAAAATCCGTTCTTATCAGATATACTGTTCTATTATTATGCTTATCACACTTAGCAATATAAAAATATTTATTGGACCGTACAAATTGGACAAGAAAAAGGAATGATGCAAAATCAACTTGTTTAAAACTAATAACATTGGGGAGCTCATCAGATATAACCAACAGGGGTAGAGGCAGGGTCTCTTTTGAAAACAAAATTATTATAAAAAAATAGCAATGATTGAAAAGCGAAAAAATCTAATTTCCTATTTACTAAACGTTCAAAAGTCCAATTTATAAATTTTGATAGACATGTTTAGTTCTATGTACAAACATTCCTCTATGTTATATCAGAATCGTACAATGAATAGTATTTGAATCATTAGAACAATATATAGAATAATAAAATCAAAGTTTCCTAGTATAAAAGTCCATGTTATATGAATTTAGCTTGAACTGAGTAAGTCCCACGTACAACTCAATTTCTTAAGGGCATATGATACAGATTTGATCCCACGGTGAATTTTTGACGAAAGTTTGCATACAAGCTATTTTTCACCTAGCCAATTTAAATATCTAATAAAAATATACCTTCATGTGCTACTTTTAGAGATAAATGGGGTCAAAATTTTGGACATTTATACTGAAAATTTTGGTTCTTAGACATTTCTATCCTTTGGAAAGAAATATCTAACTTTTTGTTTCAAAAGATATAAACGCAAGCGGATTTTGTAAAAACATCTGGAATATCTTCTCTACATTATTGTGCTTTGGATTTGTGTAAAATGCCTTGCAAATAATAAATTTTTATCACATTCTTAGGATTTTAGTCAAAACACGGCATTTTTTTATTTATATTTATCTAATTTAAAAAAAAATCATAAGTGAAATGTTCATAAAAATTGGAACAAAAATCTTCACACATAATCAAGTCAAATGTCATTTTTAAGAAGAGGGTTCATGAACTTGTTTTCAAGTAAAATCAGTCTGAATGATAAAAATCAGTCTGAAAATGCTTCTTTTCCCGATATGTCACAGTTTGACGTCGCGAAAATTTACATTTTACGTGCGACGTCGTTACCTCCCCTGTAACTGTATCGTATGCCCTTAAATAGTCTACAATATAATTTCAGAATCGTATAGTAAATATTTTTAGATTTTGCTGTTATTATTATTTCATAAATCAATTAAACCTTTCCTTATGCTATCATTTATGTGCTCAAATTTTATTTAGATATGAAATATGAATCTCATATGTTTTTGGTTTTTTTTTTTATTGTTTTCTTTATATTTGCACTTTGACATATATTTACAAATATTTGGTAAATATTGAAAGGTCTAGGCCTAACAAAAATGATAAAAAAAAACAGCAATATACATTACATTATTGTGACTATGAATGATTTTTCAAAACTAGGGAAAGAATTATGTGGACTTTTCTTGAACTAACATTAATCAAATTATAATTAAACTAAAAAACTAATAAAATATGTTACATTAGACTTTAAGGATGTATGCTCCTCTTGTTTTGAATATTTGTCAGATTTTCGGAATCCTCTGGTTTTATCGATGTATTGCCATTAAAAAATTTGCCCACTAACCCTACTTTTCTTTTCATAATTTTATTACATATAGTTTTAAAAGCCATATTTGAAAATCTTATAAAATCCTTGTTATTTTCCATAGTTTTGAAACAAGAAAGCGGCCAGTGTTAAAAGTATGAAAAGTCGAGAGAGAATCATTTCCCGCCAAATTTTCGATGGCTTATATCTCGAAAACAAGCACACGGACCCTTCATTTTTCAGCTTTTTAGTTCCTTTATTTATATACTATCATTTTAGAACGGTCTTTTAAAAGTTTATAATTTTGAAACAGAGTAGCAAACATCCTTAATCATTAGACAGAATGTTTATACGCTAAGATACATTTTACTCGCAGGACTAATTTGTCGCTACAAAAATTGTGGTTTGTACATATGTTTTCTTTTTTTTAAATTATTATTATTATGTGGGGACGTTTGTGTGTGTGCTTTTTTTTTCATGAGGAATAGGGTTAATTTATTCAGCAGCGCCTGCATACGGAGTATATATCTCCCAATTGATACGATATCCCCGGGCTTGTGTTTCCTATCATGATTTCCTTGATAGAGGATTGCTGCTCACAAGGAAGCTATTAAACCAAGAGTTCCAAATGGTGAAGTTGAAATCATCCTTCGTAAATTTTACGGACGCCATCACGAGTTGGTTGACCGTTATGGAATAACCGTTTCACAGATGATATCGGATATGTTCCTTATGTCGTAACTACAATACCCTTCCCTTTTCACGAATGTGACTTACCGAATTAGACTATTTACCGGATTTGTAATAACATAAGCAACACGACGGATGCCACATGTGGAGCAGGATCTGCTTACCCTTCCGGAGCGCCTGAGATCACCCCAGTTTTTGGTTGGGTTCGTGTTGCTTAGTCTTCAGTTTTCTATGTTGTGTCATCTGTACTATTATTTGTCTGTTTGTCTTTTTATTTTTGGCCATGGCGTTGTCAGTTTGTTTTCGATCTGTGAGTTTGACTGTCCCTCTGGTATCTTTCGTCCCTCTTTTATTACACATGTATTTTGCAGGGACTAGATATGTTTTTTCACATCTTTAAAAATATATTTTTATCGTTTTTATATGATGTTTTAAAGACAAAAGTAAGTTAAATGGAGTTTATCCTAAACTAGAAAGAGCGATAAACGGGACTAGGTACGAATTTTAATACCTAATTTTAGGTAGATCAGACAGTGTTGCTCCCCTTTAAAAATATAGAATACAACGAATGTCACGTTTTACTACCCCAAACTTTTCTCATCTAACAAAAGAAGATTTGAAACATGTTTATGAACCAGCAGAAGATTCATTTTACTCCTAGATGCTTTAGAAAAGATTACGAGTATCTTAGAAAACAAGAGTAAATATTTTACGTTAGATATATAACAAATGACCACAAAAGACTTGAAAAGTGGAACAGTAACAATAAGCAACAAAGAGCTTTAAAATTTCTAATGTTGATAACTTATGTTTCAACTTCTAAAATTTCATATATCTAGTTATCCTATTACACAGCAGTGTGACAAATACTGCACATTAGTGTGACGAATAAAAACAAACTCGTCATTGTGACATTGATACATGTTTCGTGCATGGGGACCCTATAGCCTGTTGACTAAAATGACTGTGTTTACACCACATAATTTACTCTTGAGTGCAGACAAACCTGTGCATCTGCAAAAATTTAAGATATAACATGCCCTAGATATATTAAATTCAAATGAATTTTATGTTGTGTTTGGAGGCACTAACTATGTAATGTTTGGCATGAATAATCCACTGGGAATTGTCCTTTTCATGAGATGAGGTTGAGAAAAAGTTGAAATATATGACAAGGTTGCTGATTGCATTATAAGAATCTGAAACTAATCAGACGTAATTAAAACTACAGTCATAAATGCATCAGATATTTGACAAATCTATTTATCTCGCCAAGAAAAAGCGTAAGCATTATAGACATATGTATATTTTTGGTAATTAAGTTATTCAAAATATATGGAAAGGGTGGGGTACTCAAACTTTCAGCTGCTCACCGAAACACAAAAGGTGGAAGTGGTAAAACAACAATGTGACAAATATTACTCAATAATTTTACAACTGTAACACAACAGTTTGATATACATGTATACATCATGTACATGTTACTATACAATGTGATGAATATTACACAACAGTGTGACAAATTTTACTAAAACAGTGTAATATCATTCTGAGAGAAAGTAAGCCCTGTAAAACAAGAGAGCACAACTATCCTGTGTATAATATTGTGTAAAATTTCAATAGATTAGGTTAACATGGTTAAGGGACTCTTAGAGGTGTAGAAAGTAAATACTTTATATAAAAATGAAATTCCTTAATTACACTGTTTTTCATTAACAGACCAAGTATTTGTGTGGAAGTAGGAAGTGGATCTGGAGTTTGTATTACATTCCTAGCTAAAGTCATTGGACAGTCTGCAGTTTATTGGTTTGTATAATTCCATACTGGACTCTTCTTAAACTTAAAATTTATTCCTTTTTCTTATCTTGCTCATGATTATTTTCATTATTTTTGTCCATAAACATGATTACAGACATTGTACAACTTGTTCATCTATACATAATTATTCTCCCACTCTAGGCGTGTCAGAGGGCTATATCACAACCACCTTGTCTGTTCCAACAAACAGCTTCATCACACATTTATCAGGTAACACTGAATATAATGACTTCATATTTGATCAGCAGCTCAAACAGTGATGAGTCAGAAAGTGTTAGTGCTTTTAAGATCTGTTAAATGCATATGTTTAATCTGCTGATACTTTTAATTCTTTTACTATGTGGAATGAACGATTATTTTGTCACACATTTCCTGTTTCTACTGAAATATAATTAATTTACATCTAGTCTGCAGCTTGACAGTTACTAATTTTGATGTGTAAATGTTTGACAGAGTGTCTGACACCTACTTATTTATACTTTGAATGTTTAGGGGGTATACTTAAGGGCAACAACTCTTGCAACTTCTTTCTAAAAAACTTTGCAATATTCTCTTTTATTGGTTTTAGAGCAAATAAAGGACAGTAAATACTGTATAATAACAAAATTACAATAATCCTGAGTGTCAATAACTCACTACATGTTCATGAATAATCCTGAGTGTCAATAACTCACTACATGTTCATGGATAATCCTGAGTGTCAATAACTCACTACATGTTCATGGATAATCGTGAGTGTCAATAACTCACTACATGTTCATGGATAATCCTGAGTGTCAATAACTCACTACATGTTCATGGATAATCGTGAGTGTCAGTAACTCACTACATGTTCATGGATAATCGTGAGTGTCAATAACTCACTACATGTTCATGGATAATCCTGAGTGTCAATAACTCACTACATGATCATGAATAATCGTGAGTGTCAATAACTCACTACATGTTCATGAATAATCGTGAGTGTCAATAACTCACTACATGTTCATGAATAATCGTGAGTGTCAATAACTCACTACATGTACATGGATAATCCTGAGTGTCAATAACTCACTACATGTTCATGAATAATCGTGAGTGTCAATAACTCACTACATGTTCATGGATAATCCTGAGTGTCAATAACTCACTACATGTTCATGAATAATATTGAGCACAATTCTCGCCAAAAGATATTTACAAAGAAAAGTACATGTATTCCGTGTTTTATCTTTTCCTGGCCAACAAAAATATTTTAGACAAGGCATGTACTGTTTGTTAGTTTATCAGAATCTAACAACACTGTCCTTTTCTCTTTAAGGTAATCATTTAATCAGCCAAAGAAATTTTAGCTTTCAAATTTTTAAGATGTGTATTATTATGACAAAACCAGAGGATCTTGAAGGTTTTTGTCTCGCTTGACGGAGTCAAAAGCGAGACATAGGTATGTTGTTTCAGCGTTGGCGGGCGTCAACAATGTATTACTTTGTGATTAGGTCTAGTTCATGGTGAACCACTAGTGGTACATGTAGGACAATGATATTTGGTATGCAGTTGTATTAGCATTGGCACATCTCATTACCATGGAGATTATTTGGCCCCCCCTCAGTCAAGGTCTATTGACTTTGAAACTTTGCTTAGTTTATGTGTATTAGTTTGTGATTAGGTCAGTTTATGGGGAACCACTAGTGGTATGTCAACAATATTTGGTATGCAGTTGTATTAGCATTGGCACATCTCATTACCATGGAGATTATTTGGCCCTGCCCCTCAGTCAAGGTCTATTGACTTTGAAACTTTGATTAATTAACATGTATTAGTTTGTGATTAGATTAGTTTATGGGGAACCATTAGTGGTAGGTCAATGATATTTGGTATGCAGTTGTATAAGCATTGGCATATCTCATTTCCATGGAGATTATTTGGCCCTGCCCCCTCGTTCATGGTCTATTGACTTTGAAACTTTTGCTTAGTTTACATGTATTAGTTTGTGATAAGATCAGTTTAAGATGAACTGCTTATGTTAAGTCAATGATATTTGGTATGCAAATTTATTGGCATTTGTAAGTATCATTTCCATGGAGATTATATAGCTCCACCCCCTCTTCATGGTTCATTGACTTTGAAACTTTTACATAGTTTACAAGTTAATGTTTGTGTTTAGGTTTGTTTAAAGGGAACAACTTATAATAAGTCAATGATATTTGGTATGCAGTTGTATTAGCATTGGCGCATCTCATTTACATGGAGATGGTTTAGCCATGTACCTCAGTCATGGTTCATTGACTTTGAATATTAGCCTCACTTGTTAAGTATTGCCATTTTAATTTCAACATTTGCATAATCAAAATTACAAAAAAGCGAGACATATCTCTGTGATAACAGTTTATTAAAACAGAGAGTAGAATGAAGCATTGTCAGATCCTTGTAAGCAAAGAATGGACATGGGATCTATATTTCAATTAGAATGAGGATGTTGCTAAGTTAAGCTAATCAAGCCATTGACATTATAACACAAAAGGTCAATTAGGTACATTTATAGACAATATTTTGAGAAGTCATATGATAAAATAAAACTGGCAACCTGACAACAGGATGTAGTTAAAATGAATACTGCAAACCAACTTATTTTTGTGAATACCTTATTCTGTGTTTAACCCTTTCTAGCCCATTTCCCAGCGATTTAATTTCACAACTTTTGATCATGAATTTAAATAAGGCAAGATCAAAGTTTGACATATATTTGCAATCATTTATGTTTGTTATATTTGGGTTATTTTTCTGTTTGCAAAAGTCACGAAAATAAATTGCTAGTGATAATAAGTTGGTTTACAGTATAATATAAATTTGAAATGATTTGCAAGAGATATATCTTACTTAACAGTGGCAGATTCAGGGGTGGCATAGAGGGCATATGTCCCCCTTTCATTGGAAAATATATTATAAATTTTTATCATAACATTGTCCCAAAACTGTTTTGCTTCCCTCTGCTTGGCTTAATCTATTATGTTTTCTAGAATTACGCCCCTCCTACCCTTTCAAAAATCCTGGATCAATCCCTTTATAAACCTTAGAGAATAGACATAATAAAATTATGTTAATCAGACTGTTCTGTCATTATTATTTTTTACTGTGAACATGGTGAAATGATAAACCTATACTTACCACATGGAATTTATTATGTAAAAAACTTTACAATAAATCTACTGATAAAATGCTGTCAAGTGCACTAAATGATCAAAATTCTAAAAAAAATCATTCTTACAACTTTTTATACAAAGGTAACCTGAATTTTTTTCTCAATATTGAATTTTATTTATATGAATAACATGTGCAGGAATAGAAGAATTATATGATTTATGAATTAATAACAGAAAAAGTAAAGAAAAGTATTTGCGGTTACGTTTTCGTAAAATTTAGTATTAGTATGCAGATTAACAGATATAAGTAACGATGTGTCTGTGAACAGGTCAACAGATATTAACCCAGTGGCTGCTAGAGTGACTAGAAAGACAGCAGAATGTAACAGTGTACAGGTGGAACCAGTCGTAACAGATTTGGTAAACTCAAATTTGTTAGTGTATGTTAAGGAGGAAATTGTATTTTATATTAACATTTATCAATCCTCTCATAAATAAGGTCATTTTTCATTGATTGATTGTTTGTTGCTTAACATTCAGTAGTAAATATTTCATGCATGTTGAGGACAATTTTGTATTGACATTCTAGCAGAACATGCCTATGGTATATATGTCTTTCAGCTGAACAATTTCCATTTGTTGCAGCTACAACCAATCTTTCTAACCTCATTTATATTACATGTACTGTAAATTAAGAAATTTAGCCAATGTTTATATTATTGGGAACATTGCGATGAGATCGGTGTCACAAAAATAAAAACTCACAATAACAAATAAATGCCATTATTTTTTGAATTTACAGTATCATCAATTGTTACTGATAATAAGCTTTTACTAAAGGAGCAGGAATTGCCCTTATATAGCACCTGTCTGACCTGATTTACCCTTTTACAGCACCTGTCTGACCTGATTTACACTGCTTTGTTATTGGATGAATAATTTCTCAATATAAGGTGGTTTTCTGTGTAGTGTCTTCTGGACAAAGCATTTTATTTACTTCTTGATGCTCATTTATGACTATATTATATCATGTATATATATTATTGCTATTTTTCTTATCAAGCGACAGGAATCTAATCAAGGACTGGTACATCTAATGCTGTTTAACTCTCTTATTTTATGTTATCAGGTGACAGGATTACTACCAAGATTATATAAGAGTGTAGATGTACTACTATTTAATCCTCCTTATGTCGTGACTCCTCCTGAAGAGGTAATTAGGACTTTAATTATTCCTCTATAAATATATTTATTGGTTAATTTCAATACATCACCTAGGAGTTGATACAATTTACCACCACTGATACCAATTTGAACAGACTGACCTAATAAATAACATTTGCAAAATAATCACTTCTAATTACCTCAAGTATTTCTATTGTTCTCCTACAACATTTTTATTCATTTCTTTTAGTGGTTGAGTGTATTCTGATTTGTGCTAATTGGCAAGTTAACATTAATTTTATGATCTTAAGGTAGATAACTGCATACTGCCATCTTGGATTCTAAAATAGCAGCACACAGTCGGTTAAGTTCTTAGCCTACATCTGCAAATTTTGAGACAGAATAGCAATTTATGTGTAAGACTGTTTGTATAAATAAAGAAAAATAAGTGATTTATTTTACAAATACGAAATATTTATTTTTTTTTATTCAAATTTTCAACTTAGCCATATAAGGGGAGATAACTCTCATAGTAAAATTTATAATGGAACGTTAATAAATTTTCATTTTTGTCTAGCCTTGACAGTCAAAAAGCAAGACATAGGTATTCTGTTTCTGGCACAGTGTTTAGCCCTGTACCTTCAATCATGTTTCATTGACATTCAATATTTGCACAACCTACATGTAAAAGTATTGCT
>JAASAO010000799.1:0-97419 GCA_017311375.1 Mytilus coruscus | reverse complement strand
AACAATAAATTTCTATTAACCGTGTCATATGCCTTTTAAAATCTACAAACACTGCAAACGTAGATAATTTTCGTAATTTTCTAGTTTCAATAATAGTAAGCGTACTCAAATGATCAATAGTACTTCTACCACAACGAAAACCATTTTGCTCATCATGTATAACATTTTAGTTTCTAACCAAGATACAAGTCTATTATTCAAAATGCTACAATACAATTTATAACTACACGGGGCTAATGTAATGCCCAGATATGACAAAGGATCCCTAGTGTCTGATGTAGAATACTTAGGTATAGGTGTTATTATCCCTTTACTCCACAAGGAAGGGATTTTACCAAATTTGAAACACTTGATTAAATAAATTATGTAAAACACGTAATAATATATCATTTCTATACAATTCTACAGGCATCAAATCAATACCTGGCGCTTAACCATTTTTTGCTTTAATCAATACATTTATAACTTCATCAATACTAATTTCACTATCTAAAAATTCATCTGAAATATCGTTTGTTATACTTTCATTAGGCAAGTTATCTTTATCTTTACAATTCAATAAATTATCAAAAGAAATTTGCCATACAGCTTCATAAAAATAAAAACAACATATCATTATGGATTCAGCTCGCCAGGTGTGCAGCTAACTTTTTTTGAATTAATTATACACAATACAGAAAAGTCCGTCACATATGACATATGCACTGGCTGCAGTTATGTCAAGATATTCACATCGGCCGTTAGACTTTATAAATATCACATCTGAGGTTGATGGATCATTGTATCAACCTCACCAAAATTCAATATTTGTATAATGTCAATAAAGGTTTAAGTATTGTTTAGAATGATCGGAAATGCAGGATTTAGTTTGGTTTCTTCATTTTTATTATTATTATATTTTAGCAGATAGTACAATGAGCTCATGCAAAAAAGATATTCCTGTTCGAGTATAGTGCTTTGTCAGCCTAAAGTAAGTTGATAATGCAAAAACCCTCTTTCGGAAGTTCGAGCAGGGGTTTCCCACATCCAGCAATTTATTAGTTAGGTCAAAAGTAGATTAACTATTACAAAACTTTTATTTTATAATCAATAATAAATCAAATATCAGCTGAATATTCACAAAGGATTCTGAAAACAGAAAAAGAATCTATCACCTTAAAGGAACTTTCTGAGAGAAAGGGAAATAATTCAGTCAAAAAGACCGACTGGAAAAATAATAACACTTCATATTTTAGTACTTATTTCACAACTCCGGGAAATCCTGAAATTCGAATTAATGATATATTTACAAGGAAATCCATCACCTGGCTTACCTCTATAGTGTATGTATAGTAACGACCACAATGTTGGTTGATCCCGTGAGAAAATCGACACAAATTGAATCACACCAGGGAAGATTTTGGTCAAGTTTCCTTCAATAGATCCCAGTGGTTTTAAAGAAGTTGCAATTTTATTATAGATGTGGTAATTGAATATTTAAATTCCAAATGAATTTTAAAAATATTTAAGTTATCACACTGATTTATAGTCAGAGATCAAATTTCCATATTCGTGGATGGATGGATGGATGGGTTTTTAATGTCCGGTGGCAAATTAAATGTATATACAGAACGAGAACAGGTTAATGCGATATGAATACGAACTCTTATATTCGTTGACGTTTAAGGTTAAATAAACAAAATTTTAATTAATATATTCAACAGAAAAATATATTTCATTGAAATAATTTAAGCCAATGTGGTTTAAATTATAATTGTCATTCTAGCTATAATGACTCTCAAAAAGCTTTTCCGTAATTCTCTCATTTAGTAAAAGAACATATTTGTATCTTATAATCATGATAATATTTTTTTAAAATATAATGTCTTTTAAAATGAAAACAACAACGATAAAGTTTGAGACACGATGTTAATTGGAGTAAGTTTATTCGGACATTTTAGAATTCATTCGCAATAGTCTCCCTCAAAGTAGACTAATGAGAGTTAGACAAAGAAGATTCACCTTCATTTTTTTTAATTTTGATTTGGAAAACCCCAGATCAATTTGAAATGAATGAGGACACGACTAACAATGTATCCAGACTTTTAGAAAACCCATTCAATAACAATTTATTTCTCAAGTGCTTAACGGGTTCCGGCAAGGAAAGAGCATCTTCAAAATGAAGTTTTTGTTTGGGAAGATCCTCCATGTTCTTTAACTTCATATTAGTTTATTTAAATTGTCGATCGAAGAACAAGGTAACTTATTTTTTAATTGATATTCTCTAATTCTATTTAAGCAAGACAGCTTTAGACAGTTTATAGTGATGAAAATAATAGTAATACCAACGATAATGTAACATTTTAAGTTGCGAAAAAAAGGAAAGAAAAATAATGAAATATATAAAATATATGCACTTTCCAATAGGAAAACTCTTCACCAGACCACTCATTCAAGAATTTATATATTTTTTTATAATGTTGATAGCAAATGATACTTTATACTACAAAAGTATGGCATTTTAAAACAAATTTCATAAAAATGAGATTAACCTTTTCATGTGATCATATTCTATGTTGTTACACCATTGTCACAGGTTAGGGCAGAGTTGAGCGTTCACAAAAATGTTTAATCTCGCTACACTCGTAATTCAATGGTTGATGTTGGTTACTGTCTGCCATAACTCTTTTTCGTTTTGATTTTGATAACAAATGATGCCGTTGGTTTTTTTATTTACTTTTAAGTTGTTTTACATTTTGTGTTCCAGGTGTACGAGTTTAAGTAGTGTATCAAATATGAAAATAAAGTACGAGTTTAAGTCGTGTATCAAATATGAAAATAAACTAAGAATCCAAACACAACCTTTATACATACATACGCATTTTTGCGCCTGTCCCAAGTCAGGAGCCTCTGGCTTTTGTTAGTCTTGTATGTTATTTTAATTTTAGTTCATTTATATGTTTCGGAGTTTAGTGTGACGTCCATTTTCACTGAACTAGTACACATTTTTGTTTAGGGGCCAGCTGAAACCCGCCTCCGGGTGCGAGATTTTCTCGCTGTGTTGAAGACCCATTGGTGGCCTTAGGCTGTTTTGTGCTCTTTGGTCGGGTTGCTGTCTCTTTGACACATTCCCCATTTCCATTCTCAATTTTATGGTGTGAACTTTCTGCATCAATTACGTTTCTTTTTATCAAACAGTACATGCGTAATGGTTATCAAAACAATATTGCAATATGATTAAAAGAGATACGGTTATAGCGCGATGAGACACAAACCCCATAAAGCAAACGAAAGCTAGATGTCAACATACCGTTATTACAAAATGTCAAGCTCTTAATCACCACCGAGTCGGAAGAAATTGGGATCAAATGAAACTGAAACTTGTTCTGTAAGAGATATATCATCAATTCTCCCAACAACATTTAGTTATGACATTAGACATCGACTGAAGTGATTTCTGACAAGAGACCGATAACATTCAGTTATGAAATAAGACATCGACTAAAGTGATTTCTGACATAGGACCAATAAAATTAAGCTATGAAATAAGACACCGACTAAAGAGGTTTCTGACATGGGTCCAATAACATTAAGTTATTACATAAGACACCGACTAAAGTTGTCTTTGACATGAGACCAATAACATTTAGTTATGACATAAGACACCGACTAAAGTTGTCTTGACATGAAACTAGCACATGAATAGGTGGCAAGACTGTTTGCATTCCACAGGTACACTTTGATCCGTCCAATATACGATACACAAAAATACAGTAATATAAGATATAAATATTCTAAAATCCAATGTACCATATGTGTGTATGATTTAAATATTATGTACTGTTTTATTCACATCATCAAAGATTGTACTGCATGATTTGAATTATATTTTGTAGATTTTAAACAATGTTTCTCTTGATAAATCTGCTATTTGTATACCTAATTGTCAGACACGTCAATACAGATGCTGCAAGAGGGATGAAATGTTACTTCTCAGCCAAATGTCGTTGTTTCTCATTTTTACCAACACCATATTACAACGCTGTATGTTCCCATTCACTGTTAAATTACATTCCAGTCTTCAAGGATAACATACATAGCATCGATTTAAGCTATAATCGTATAGAAAAAATTCAAAACAGGCATTTTAGTTACAATTGCAACCTTAAGGAATTAAATCTGTCACACAACAAGATTAAAACATTGTCAAAGTACTCTTTTCATGGTCTGCGTAAATTGTCAAAGCTGATAGTAAGCCAAAATGAAATAGACAGTGTAGAAACTAACACATTTTCCTATTTACAGTCTTTGACATATTTAGACGCGAAACAAACTAAAATCAATGTTTCAACTCTGCAATCTCTTCCGTTTCTCAAAACATTAAGAATGAACTTTATACTAAATGGGAGTGACAGTTTATCATTTAGACTTTTGCAATTAAAACATCTTGACTTGTCAGGAACGTCGGGTAGATGTGACGCTAGAACGTTGACCGTAGATGTGTTCAAATTTATTCCTAACATAGAGGAACTCAATCTTTCCGCATGTAAAATCAATTGGATCTATAAGGGAACATTTCGATTCATGAAGAATCTTTCAATACTGGATTTATCTTATAATCCTTGCCTTAAATTTTCAGTCGCTGAAAATGTAACCCACGATTTGATATACACCTCTATCAAGATTTTAAAAGCGAATAAAATTCATAAAACATTTGAGATGAATACGATGATCAGACGTTCACATTTAAGAAACTTGAAGAAAACAAATCTTACAGAACTACAAATAAATAGTAATAGGATACAAAACATTCAGAAAGGGGCATTACTTTATCTACCGAGCTCACTTCGTACTATATCCATGTCCGATAATGAATTTTCATACGGCGATTATCTTTCTGATATCATGGTTGTACCAGCTGAACATGTAAACATTTCCGAATTATTTAAATCTAACATTCCTTTAATCAATGAGGAACAATGCGACTACCGAAATGAAAGTAATTGTGAGGAAGAGAAAGTTGAAAAACACATTTCTTCATCAAGTGCAATTCTTGTTCCTTTGCCATATAGGCTTAAATCGTTGGTCTATAGAAAATGCTTGATTCGATACGAAATACCACCAATTAATTTGGCGGCAAACAAGATCGAGTATCTGGATTTTTATCAAAATATGTTCTACTCTTTGATAGGTCCATTGTGTCCCTTAAATCATGTTACGTATCTGGATTTGTCTGATAATATGTGTTCTAATGTATCAAAAGTGTTCTTCCAATGTACTCCGAATTTACAGATACTGCGATTACAAAATAATCTTTTAGGATTTGTTTTGCCTGATGATGTTAACGGTGAAGTATTACAACATGTTCCACAACTTAAAGAAATTAACCTATCAGAAAATAGAATACCGACATTACTATATCATTTTTTTAGTCACAATTTTTAGTTCAACGTTTATACTTAGATGGTAATTTGTTAGATTATCTTATATTTAAGACCATATGAAGGACCTTAATTTTCTAGGTCTATCTAACAACCGATTTTCGTATTTGGATAAAACAGCAAGGGATCAGTTAGAAACTGTTTTTATGAATAACAAAAATTTAAGCATTGATATTAGTGGGAATCCACTTAAGTGTACGTGTGATACAAAAGATTTTATACAATGGATGGGAAACACAACGATTCAATTTAATAAACTGCATTTCTACACGTGCAGATTATCAACCGATAAAAAGCAAAACTTAAATAACCCAAAGCGTTTATATGAAGATTTGCAAAAGGAATGCGCCTCTTACACGTCCTTAATTATAGGATTAATATCATTGGTTGTTTTATTTGTTTCCATAGTGACTTTAGGACTAGTGTACAGACACAGACGGAGAATTCGATATATGTACTACATGGTTAAGATAAGATATTTTGAAACTAAACAAAAGACTAACGAGAAGAATATATACACGTACGATGCCTTTGTTTCATACGAAAATAATGATCGATCATTTGTCCATGGACAACTTCTTCGAAAACTGGAGAACGATGCCGGATTAAAATTATGCATTCACCAAAGAGATTTTCTCCCAGGACGTGACATTGCAGAAAATATAACTTCTGCTATTCACGACAGTCGTAAAATTGTCGTCATAATGTCACCAAACTATTTAGATTCCTATTGGTGTATGTTCGAATATAACATGGCAAGAGTAGAAAGTATTTATTCTAGAAACAAAGAAAACATTTTATTCCTAGTTTTCCTGCAACAAATGTTACCGAGAGGTTTGCCATTACTTGTTTTGGAACTTGTACAGTTACAATCGTATATAGAATACCCTAACGACGAATATTGAGACTCAGCTTTCTGGGAAAAACTGAAGGAAGTTTTGGCATAGGCGCCTTTATACTTTAGTATGCCAAAGGCCTACAATTGAATGTTGGTTTGATGAATCTAAAGCTGTTTCAATGACTTTTTAACTTAACACCTGGTCAGCGAAAACAGATTTTTCACTTCGTCACAATATTCTTCATAAATAGAAAAGAAGGAATTATTTTAAAACTAACATTTAAGAAGATTTAAAAGTGGTTTTTCTAATGTGATTCGTTTTTCTTTTTAATCTTTTAGAAAACTTTTGAGATATGTAAACGATTTTCTTTTCGATGAAAGGAGTTTCAAATTCAGTAAATAATGTTTCTTTTAACCTTGTTTCAGTATTTTACAGAAAAATAAGGATCGGTTTCTTTAAATCGATGCTGAACGTCAACTGAACGTTGGGACAATGATTTCAGATTTTCTTATGTCATCCTATTGTCAACTTTTCATTGCATAACAACATTCTATTATCTATAAAATGACATTCTCTTGTCTGATTTGATAAGTTATGTTTGAAAAGTATGCTAGAGCTTACGTTAATTATGACAAAATCACTTATTCACAAGAATACACGAGATTCCAATTTCGATTTTATGAGTGAACTGCCCTTGGTTGACTTGGGTTCATTTGGGGGGAAAACGCATTTTAAGAAAATTATAGCACCAATTGGAAGGTCATGTATAGTCGCATAACTGTAATGTAAACCAGGAAGGTTTTGAGAAAGAAAGAATGATCTCATCACCAGGAAATCAATGTGAGAAAAAAAGATTGACATTATCACATGATAATTACTACGGTCGCTTTAAAAAAATGATCTTTTAAATTATATTGTTTCAGCTCCTCACCTCATTACTGACACTTTTGATACCGCCATAGATTCCATTTGTCCATGGGCATTTTGACATGACTACAAGCTTTGACGTTTTGGTGTGGAAAAAAATTCTTATTTTCGTACCCTGACTTGTCATTGGGTGTATTTTCGCTAATTTGCTTTATCATAAATACCTTGCATTATGAATAGTCTAATAAGTTAGGCTTGTGAATACCATTTTATAACTTATTTAACTTTTCGTTTTTTTTTTTTATTTATTCTATTTATGAGATAGTCCAATGTTAGACAATTTATACCACAATAACAGAGAACTGTTGGATGGCAATAAGTGTTTTTATCGATTCATATTTATTATATAAAATTAATTCCCTTTTAATCTTATTGAATGTCAATCTTTTTTTCTTTTTTTCTTGGCAAGAAATTGGAGTTCGGAATATTCCTCATGTTTAACATGTTTAATATATGATTTGTTAAACCAGAGATGACTGACAACAAACAGATAGTCAGAATATTTTCACAGATATGAACAAATTGAGGTGAGGGGTATTCGTCAACGATACAGCAACCCAACGACAAAAACAATCAAAAGAAAAATAGAGTGCTATAGAACGTATTCAAGAATAGACAGAGAAAATATTCACTAATGAAAAACTGGTCTTTTAAAAAAATGTTGAAGACAAACGAATAAATCGCTGCATCCTGCATCAAAACTGTGATAATGAAATTCATATTGCCCTTGAAGTATCGTTTAAGTAGAGGAAGAAATAACACCAATTAAGTTGTAAGTGTGTTGAATCTAAAGTGGATTTTTAAATAAGATGATTTTGACTGTTCTGTGTAGGCTTTTGAAAAATTGTTTTTGGCTTTTCCCACTTTTGGTCACGATTATGGCTACTTAAAGTTATATAGCTTTGGCTTTTGACACTTTTGGTCACGATTGTACCTGCTTAAGGTTATATGATTTTGGCTTTTCCCACTTTTGGTCACGATAGTACTTGCTAAAGGTTATATGATTTTGTCTTTTCCCACTTTTGGTCACGATGGTCCCTGCTAAAAGTTATATAGTTTTAGCTTTTCACACCTTTGGTCACGATACACGATAGTACCTTCTCAAGGTTATATAGTTTTGGCTTTTCAAACCTTTGGTCACGATAGTACCTGCTTAAGGTAATATAGTTATGGCTTTTCACACCTTTGGTCACGATAGTACCTGCTTAAGGTTATATAGTTTTGGCTTTTCCAACTTTTGGTCACGATAGTATCTGCTTAAGGTTATATAGTTTTGGCTTTTCCCACTTTTGGTCACGATAGTACCTGCTTAAGGTTATATAGTTTTGGCTTTTCACACTATTGGTCACGATTGTACCTGTTTAAGATTATATAGTTTTGTCTTTACCCTATTTTGGTCACGATAGAAACGATAGTACCTGCTTAAGGTTATATAGTTTTGGTTTTTTCCACTTTTAGTCACGATAGTACCTGCTTAAGGTTAAATTATTTTGGCTTTTCCCACTTTTGGTCACGATAGTACCTACTTAAGGTTATATAGTTTTGGCATTTCACACTATTTGTCACGATGGTACCTGCTTAAGGTTATTACAGAAACGCATAACGTGCACATTGAAGTCATATCAGATGTTTTTTAACATCTATTATCTCCATATTTGTGTATATTAGAGTCCCTATTATCTTTTATTTTGTATTTTTCACGAATTTGTTTCTGTTGTACATATATAGATTTGTTTGAAGTAATAAAATAGTAAGCAATATTCTTACATTTATGAATCATTAGAGACAAAAATGATATATGAAAAATAAACTACATTCCAATATTATACAGGAAACCAATAAGAAAAAAAAGATGTAACAAAAAATACCGAACTCCAAGGTAAATTCAAAAAGAGGAAGTCCATAAAAACTGACAAAATCAAACTTTAACTTTATCAATCAAGGGAACGAATGGAAAACAACTTCCACATTCTTGACTTGGTACAAACATTTTCTGAGGAAAATGGTGGGTTAAACATGGTTTTATAGGTAGCTTAACCTCCCACTTGTATGACGGTTGTTTAAAGTTCCGTTAAATTGACAAAATTGGGTGAGCAACCTAAACAGACATAATAGGTTAATATGACAAATTGGGATCCAGCAGTCAAAACTGTGTAAACATACAACACAGCTGACGAAAAAAATCAGAAATGGGCATTCTTTATTGAATAGGCATTATCGTGTAGTACGTATCCAATGCAGCACACAAAACAGCAACATTGTTCAGGTCAGAGTTAGTTTAAGGTATGATTCAATTTAGTGAACATGAAATTAAGTAAAAGTTAACATCTCGTTCATTATTTGAAAAAATATCTTATATGTATGTTTTAAATATGTAGAAAATAAAGTTCGAATATACCGAATTTCATTTTATATATCGTGTATGATCTGGAAATCCCCCCCACCAAAGTGTATACAGAAATACTCATCAAATTCAGATAAGTCATGTGACAAATTGTTACGCTTAATATGTTTCTTGATAAAAATATAATAATCTATATAAATAGGAAATAGTCGAAAATTGTTTCCTTCCGTAGTAATTATACATTGTTTATTAGAAAACAGACGAATCAGAATGGTGTCAGAAATCTTTATATACTTAACATGTATTCCTAAACAGGGAATCCAGATGAAATAAAGCTACATGTATTCTCTATTGTCATATCCCTCGTACATAGCTCAGATGTCTTGTTCGGCTTTGGCTATACTTTCTGTCCTTCTCGGTTACATCAGCTCTTAAACGTTTGAATTTGATTTTTTGATTCTCAAATATTTTGACAAATATCTTTACCAAACAGTACAACAGTGCATCAGTCAAGGCGGGTACCACAGCTGGTGGACTTACAGCCCCTGATGATCTGTCTAGTTACCAGTTGTTCGGTACTGACATGATTTAAACGATACATTTTTTCGTGTAATTTTAGAATTTCTGTAAATGTACTGATAATAAAGTCAGTGACTGTTTTTTACGGTGATGTTTCTTTTGGCCTCTTCTTACGAAGTGTATTTTTCACAACGTGTTCAATGTACCCGGGTCTGTAGTCGCATTTTAGATTTCAAAGGACGTAATTTATGTTTTGATATTAAATTATTGATTTGATAAATTATTAAGTAAGAAATTTCGATAACGCAAATTAATCAAAATTTTTACCCAATTCTTTCAAAGATGCAAAGGTTTGGTTAGGAAGTTTGACTGTGCATGTAGAATTCTGATTAAAAACGGAATGTCACATATTAATTTTACGGTGATGTTGTTAATCTAGATACGATCCATGTAAGCTCATCCATCCTTTGAATAGACTTATCATTCTTAACGGATACCAATTTAAGACTGAAAAGTAAAATCTTAAGATATTGTGTTTATTGGTACTAAAATTGACTTTGATTTTCAAAAATTTAACATTACTTAATTTATATTGCTATATATGTACAATTATGAGTACTCATAATCCTACATCCTGTCGATATTGTTTACTTATATTTTGAAATTGCACAAGGTCATGCGATTCTCAGAGTGATTATGACGTCTTTTGAACAGACATATCATGTTATGGAGGGTTATTTGCGAAAAATACCAGTCAAGGGACTGTAAAATTTCCCGAGCCGCTAGGCAAGGGAAATTCGGTCCCAAGACTGGTATTTTTGGCAAATACCCCTCCATAACATGATATATCTGTTTAATTACACCGAATAGATTTGGATTGAAACTAATTCATTAACATGTTTATGCATAATTTTGATGATAAGAGGATATTATCAAAGAACCGCGGGAATTATACATGTATTAATACGCGTTAGCTTAACGTCATATCCGAAAAATTTAGGCGGGAAAATGCTCGAGAGGGTAAAAAAGGAATATCCAAAATGGCAAATACCATGGTATTTGCGGCAAATTCACCGGCAGTGGTGAAAAACAGGCAAATTCGTTTGAAATGAGGAAAAAATATTAGAATATGCGAAAAATACACTGGCTATCAACCAATCAAAATCTGGCTTTCTTATATAAGGTGTAATTAAAATACTAAATCCGTTGTTTGTATACCGATTTATACTTTAGTCTAGTACAACATGATTTGTTTTTTATTGGCTTTTAACTTGCTGTCAGTAGCTGCGAGTACTCTTTGGTGTATGGAATTTTTGCAAGGTATACTGCATGTCTGTCTGGCAGGATTCATCTGAATATAACCTCATTTTCATGGTTCATGTGTCAATGTGTAAATGGTTATGTCCTTTTCTCAGATACCATAAGGATAGGGTAACTATATTTAATGTATTGATATTAAACTCGTCATAGATACCAGGAATAAAATTGTGTACACCAGACGCGCGTCTCGTCTACAAAAGACTCATCAGTGACGCTCGAATATTTTTTTTTTAAAAGGCCAAATAAAGTAGGAAGTTCCGAAAGGTTTTGTCAAATACAGCTAAGGTTATCTATTGGTGGATAGAAAATCCTTAGAATTTTGAAAAATTCAAAGGTTTGTTATAGTTAATTTATAATTATTACTAATCAATGATTATTCATGACAACACACTCGGAATGATTGTAAGATGAACAATCCGTCTATCGCGGGATTTTACTGACCTTGACCTCATGTTCATGGTTCATTGTCAGTGTTTAGTTTTCATAGTTAGTCCCGTTTCTCAAATACTGCAAGTATAATACATTGTAGTTAAAACTATATTTGGAGTATGGAATTATTGCAATGTGTGCATGTCCATTTGGCTCTGTTCTCTGATCCTAACCCTACTTACATGTATCATTAATAATGTTAGTTAATGTGATACGTGTAGTTCAAACTTTCAACATAATTTCAATCATTATCAGTAAATCTGGCGAGGCATTTCGGCGTGTGCACTCTTATTATCAAATACAAACAATAATTGTAGGCTTTCTCTATGAAAAATGACATATTAATCAACATCAAAACCTCCAAAACATGAGTTAATAAGGTCCAAACTTCTATTCCTATGGTTATATTGTGATTAGAAAAGGCTTGATACTTTCAGTCGATAAATCTGCCTCTTCTAACTTACTGAAATAGGTATCATACGTTTATATTAAATATAAATGAACTAAAATTAAAAAAAAACATACAAGACTAACAAAGGCCAGAGGCTCCTGACTTGGTACAGGCGCAAAAATGCGGCGGGGTTAAACATGTTTTGCGAGATCTCAACCCTACCCTATACCTCTAGCCAATGTAGAATAAATAAACACACCGCAAAACGCACAGTAAAACTCAGTTTAAAAGAAGTCCGAGTCCGATGTCAGAATAGGTAACAAAAGAAACTAAGCAAAATGACAATGATACATAAATTAACAAAGGACTACTAGCAGTTACTGACATGCCAGCTTCAGACCTCAATTAAACTGATTGAAAGATGATGTCTTCATCATATGAAAATCAAGCACAATCCCTCCCGTTAGGGGTTTAGTATCATACCATCATAAAATATATGACAAGAACATAACCCGTATCATGCCAACAACTGGTTTTAGAATAAATGTATTTATTTCCGATGCAAAGACCCTATGAGTGAATCAATATTAATACCAAAATATGCCATCTTTAATGACCTGACAACAGTATCTTAACTATATATATCCCTTCTGAATAAGTCTGTTTAAAGGTTTGGTTAGCTTTTGAGGTGAATGCCGACATTTTTGTGCTTTGTATAGAATATTACCATAAAAGATTGGATGTGAAATACCTGAACGTATAAGATGCCTGCGTGTTGATTTATATTTACGAGTTATGTCCTTGTACCGATGATAAAATTTAGTAAATGTTTTGACTAGTTTGTGATATCGAAAACCCTGGTGTAATAATTTTCAGTAATACAGTGATTTCTTTCGTTAAAATCTAATACGTTGTTACATACACGAGCGAATCGAGCAAGTTAAAATATAAACACCATCTTATTGTGACAAGGGAACATCACCATCTAAAAATGGATAATTAACAATAGGAAATGAAAAATCATCTCTTTTATCATAAATTTTGTAATTAGGCTTCCTGTTAAAGATATAGATATCAAGATCCAGGAAAGGGCAGTGTTCATTGTTAGTATTAGCTTTATCTAAAGTCAGTTCAGCAGGATAAATCTCTTTAGTGTACGAAGTACAGCATCAGTGAAGTATATCTGTATAAAAATTGTGTATGTATTGTTAAAAGAGGTGAAATAACTTGCATTCCCGTCTGCCATATAGGGCCGATACGTCTGTTTTTATTGTCCATCTGTCTATTGAACAGGTTTCTATTCACACGAAGGAATGAATGATCACAAAAAGCTTTCAAAATAACTTTGTAGAAGACCTGGTAAGTTATCATAAATACTTAAAAAAAATTATTACCGTTTTAACGGTATTTTATTTATGTAATTCTTTGTAATTTGCGCCCCCTCACTCTGTAGAGCCGAGGAGAGGGACTCATAATCTTTTCAATTTCATTTCATGCTACCTTTGTTTTTACTGCCAATAATATTTTATGATTGATATATATATATATTACAGTGACGATAAATCATATGAGCAAGAAAACTAAAGAAACCCGTTAAAAAATCAGAAAAATTCAATATAAACACAAATATTCTACTAAAAGAGGCTTCCCCAACAACAACAAAAAAAAAAAAAAAAAAAAAAAAAAAATACAATAACATTTGAATTGAATGGAATATCTAATAAAAAATGAAAACAACACTTTATAAATTTCATGCGTCCGAAGTGCTTTTCTGGATTTAGTTTCATCCAGAACGCTCAAAGCCGAATATTTGAAAGCCAAGGATGTATAAGAACCGAAACATTTGAAGAGCTATATGACCAAAAGGGCCTAAAAAATAGCTGAATCCATCTAAGGTCAACTTTGCCTGAAGGAGTTGAAACCTTAGTTTCTTTTATAATTTTTAAATTTATAAACAGACAATTTTAAATGATTGACTGTTGGTTGCTCAAAGTCCAGTGGCAAATATTTCATGCATGTTTAAGACGAGAACCAATTAACAATAAATCCAGTATGTAGGTCCTGTAACAGAGGACGTTCGGGATGAAAGTCGGGAAATTTAGGCTGCCACTGAAAATTAGGGTATGTTGGATATGGACAGAAATTTTGCCTTGCAACAGGCCACTAAAGGACCCCCCCCCAAGAGTTGTTGCAAGGTTTCCTAACGTGCACTGAGCGTGGCACTCTCTACACGCCCCATTCTGACCGGACGTAGCTGCGTACTCGTACATCCTGCACAGCCTAACGGACGCCCCACTTTGGCAAGGGTTTTACTGCCGGTCGGAAGAGGACCTAAGTGACCATATTTCTATTCCACAGTCCCCCTTGGAGGTAAACAATTTTAGAAAGGTTTGATATAAATCATGTCAGTACCGAAGTACTTACTACTGAGCTGATGCTAAACTCGAGGACTTTTCCAATGTATTTATTAAACAACGAAATAAATATTCTGTAAGTTTTAATACGATCCTTTTGAAATAATAAAAGAAAAACGAAATGTGTATATAATATGCGTACACCTCACACATATAATTCTTTTAATTACTGATGGAAATGAAGCTATGAAGGTGCTTTATTTCTGTGTGTCCAAGTACAGCATACGCTTGATCAGAATCCTCTTCACAGCAGGAGTATTTGAACATTTTTCTTGATTTCCATTTCTAGAACGATAAAACATATTATCACCAAGACACACATTTACCCGATTTACACACTATGTGTACGTACGTCTCAATCAAACATGTCTGAGCTCACATAAAAATTGTTTACATCACGAAATATTTACTGTATGAAATCCATATCGCTACACTAACATAAAGATATCTGAATACAAATGAACGATTCCTTTTATGAAATGTACGTGTTCATACAGCATTATCAAGCTGGTTTAATGCATTGTTTCGTTCTTTGAAATGTACTTTATTTGAACCTTTTCACTGTTTTCTAAACATAAATGCGCTGATACGGACTGCTCTCGAAAAAACACGGACATATAAATAAGAATTTACTCTCCAAAATGTCCTTTTCAATGCAAAAACAAAAATTTGTGTAAAGTGTCTGTATATCTAAGTATATATAGATTTCATGTATGCATTTCCGTTGACATTTGCATTGGTATGTGTATAAAAATGGCTTTAATCTATATTTTGGAATAAAGAATGGTAAGGCTAAATTAAACGCATTTAAAACAAAATAATGTAGGGTTGGTAATATATTTTTATCACAAATACTAATTTACCTTCTATGATATTAAATATAAGATTCTAGCATCTTTTTCTAACGTCTTACCGGAAAGGAAGTCTGTTTGTTTACATTTCTGATCATATTCACTCGAAAAAACGTGGTCACACTCGTAAAAAAAAACAATAAAATCACTCGAAAAAACACGATTCAAGCCGGTCACTATACCTACCGTGACAATGTATATACCTAAATACATGTATGCATCAGTGTCTATATAGGATTGGTATCTGGTAAAACAGTATGGTGGTCCATAAAATCAAAAGCTTTTTGTATATACATACAAAATGATTTTAATTCTTTTTCATAATTTGGGTTTATAATTTTTATAAAATTTTCATTCAAATTATTTGCATCTATTTTCTTTGATGTCGTATTTATATATAATTTTGGTACATTGTATATTGGGGACATTTGATCAAGAAATGAATCTCATGTTCAACATGTCCTGTGCAAAATTTGCAAAATCTCTCATTAGAGGGTTTTATTGGTTTTTCATATCTACCAGTTTCTATGGCTAATGAGTGTGCACTTAATCATAATTTGGTGAGTTTTTTCTAGGATGTTTTGGGACATTAAAGTTCAAATATTCTTGTTGTTTGAATTTAATATAAATTTTATTTTATGATATTCCAATATTATTTATTTTGATAATTCAAATAGTTTATTAGACCAAGAATTTTCTCTATTTGTGAAAGTTTTATCCACTTCGAATGCAGCCCTGAGAATTTCATGTGGGCCGTCAGACTGTTCACCAATCTCATTGAGACGTACACAGTATTTATACATAAGTTGATAACACTTTATGCTAGCAGGTAATGCACCCAGTTCACATCTCACTGCTAAGACTTTTCATGAACCCAAGTATGTTGTAAAGATTGAGTTTTCAGTTTTTCAAATAAAATTTACTTTTGTCTAGGGCTTCGAAATAACGTTTAGATTCAGAATCCATATTTATGATCCATAAGTTCAAATAGGAATTACCATTGAGTTGTATAACTGAAGCCATAGGAAGATGTGGTATGAAAGAAAAGCATCATGCGTATATATGTGAGTGGCCTTTCTTAGGAATGCTGTATGAGAAAAATATATTGAAAAAATTACGAAAAAATAAATAGATATGTATTTTGAAATAATAATAAAATTACGTCTTCATCAGGCCACTCACAAATATACGCATGATGCTTTTGTTGTTTATCCAGACTTACGTTATCATCATCTAAGAATCTAATGTTGTTAATGATACTTTATACTCCAAAAAATACAGAATATTGGAAACAGATTTCATAAAAATTAGATTAGACCCTTTCCAACTGATTTTTACAGTTTGTTTGTATGCTGTGCTGTAACGCTATTTTTGCATGTTAGGGGAGGGTTGAGCGCTCACAGAAATGTTTCATCCCGATACACTCGTAATCCAATAGTTGGTGTTGGTAACAGTCTGTCATATATTGTTTTTCGTTTTAATTTTTATTAAAAATTATCATGCCGTTGTTTTTTTTTAAATTTTAAATCGTTTTACATTTTGTGTTCCTGTGGCCGTGTCAACAAAGCTATCTTAAGACTAGGACATATCTTAGGACAGTCTAAGGACACGTCTTCGTCCTAAGGCAGGTTAACAAAGATATTCGACGAATGTTAATTTAAAAGATTCAATTGTGTTACATTGTTGTAGACAATTGTTCTATGAAAGATATCAACAAGTCGTTAAACTTTATATTTTTCAGTAGATTTTGGAACAAAAAGTACCTTGTGTCTAAATACACTGAGAACTAAAATTGCTTTTCTATATACAAAATAATTTGAAATGACATCCATCGCAGCTATCAAAAAATTATCTTTGACGATGTCACATTATTTTACTCCTTTGAAATAATTCGTGCTGCCTTTTTTAAAGCTTAAACATTCTATCAATACTAGCAACATTTTTTGCATCTCTACATATTTTTATAAATTTAAATAAATATGTTAGGATGGTGCTAGGACAATTATGGTTATGACTGTCATAAGATAGCTGGTTTTACATCATAAGACATGTCTTAGACACGTGCTAAGACCATTCTAGATAATGTCCTAAGGATATTGTCATTGACATAGCCCCAGCGTAAGAGTTTTATTCATGGATATATGAAAATAAACTAACAGTCACATAAGAACATTTATACATAAATGTATGGTGTGAATTGTCAATGTAAATTACTTTTCTTCCTTTCAATCGGTACATACGTATTGTAAAGGAGATACGGATTCATCTCGACGAGACAGAAACCCCACAATTCAAAAAGCAAAACGACAGCTAGATGTCAACATATAGTTTACACAAAATGTCAAGTTCTAAATCATCACCGAGTCTTAAGAAATTTGGATCAAATAAAACATAAACTAGTACTGTAAGAGATCTATCATCAATTCTCGCAATAACATTAAGTTATTTAATAAGATACCAACTAACGTGGGTTCTAACATGAGACTAATAACATATAGTTATGGCATAATAGACCGACTGAATTGATTTCTAACATGAGATATATAACATTTTGTGATGGCATAAGACACCGATTAAAGTGGTTTCGCACATGAGACCAATAACATTTAGTAATGACATAAGACACCGATAACATTTAAATATGACATTAGACACCGACTAAAGTTGCTTCTAACATGAGACTAATAACATTAAGTTATGACAAATGACACCGACTAAAGTCGTTTTTAACATGAGACCAATAACATTTAGTTATGACATAAGACACCGATTAAAGTGGTTTCTGACAGGAGACCAATATCATTTAGTTATGACATAACACACCGACTAAAGTTGTTTCTAACATGAGACCAGTCACATTTAGTTATGACATAAGACACCGAGTAAAGTAGTTTCAGAAATGAGCATGACATAAGACACCGACTTAAGTGGTTTTTGACATGATAATGGCACATGAATATGTTAAAGACTGTTTGCATTACACATGGCCACTGTGGTCCGTCTGATATACGATACACAATATTTATTTTAATATATAAGAGGTAAATATTGTACGATCCAATGTACCATATGTTTGTTTCAATTAAATATATAGTATTCTGTTACTTTTTATTCACCTCATCACAGGTTGTACTGGATTATTTGAATTATATTTTGTAGATTTAAATAATGTTCTTCTTGATCAATCTGTCAGCCGTGTCAATACAGATGCTGCAAGAGGGAGGAAATGTTACTTTTCATCAAAATGTCTTTGTTTCTCATTTTTACCAACACCATACTACAACGCAGTATGTTCCCATTCACTGTTATATGCCATTCCAGTCTTCAAAGATAACATACATAGCATCGATTTAAGCTACAATCGTATACAAAGAATACAAAACAGACATTTTAGTTACAATGGCAACCTAAAGGAATTAAATCTGTCACATAACAAGATTAAAACATTGTCAAAGTTTTCTTTTCATGGACTGCGTAAATTTTCAAAGCTGATCGTAAGCCAAAATGAAATAGACAGTGTAGAAACTAACACATTTTTCTATTTACAGTCTTTGACATATTTAGACGCGAAACAAACAAAAATCAATGATTCAACTCTGCAATCTCTTCCTTTTCTCAAAACATTAAGAATGGACTTTATACTAAATGGGAGTGAAAGTTTTTCATTTCGACTTTTGTATTTAAAACATCTTGACTTGTCAGGAACGTCGGGTAGCTGTGAAGCTAGAACATTGACCGAGGATGTGTTTCAATTTATTCCTAACATAGAGGATCTCAATCTTTCCGAATGTAAAATCAATCGGATCTATAAGGGAACTTTTCGATTCATGAAGAATCTTTCAATATTGGACTTGTCCTATAATCCTTGCCTTAAATTTTCAGCGGCTGAAAATGTAACCCACGATTTGATATACACCTCTATCAAGATTTTAAAGTTGAATAAAATTCATAAAACATTTGAGATGAATACGATGATCAAACTTTCCCATCTTAGACACTTGAAGAAAACAAATCTTACAGAAATACACATTAATAGTAATAGGATACAAAAAGTGCAGAAAGGGGTATTACTTCATCTACCGAGTTCAATTCGTACTATATCCATGTCCGATAATGAATTTTCATGGGGCGAATACCTTTCGGAGATCATGGTTGTACCAGTTGAACATGTAAACATTTCCGAATTGTTCAAATCTCACATTCCTTTAATCCATGAGGAACGATGCTACCACCGAAATGAAAGTAATTGTGAGGAAAAGGAAGTCGAAAAACACATTTCGTCATTACAACCAAATTTTGTGCCTTTGCCACACAGGCTGAAATCATTTGTCTACAGAAAACGTTTGATTCGATACGAAATACCACCAATGAATTTGTCGGCAAACACGATCGAGTATCTGGATGGTCATCAAAATATGTTCTACTCTTTGATAGGTCCATTGTGTCCCCTAGATCATTTGACATTTCTGGATCTGTCTGATAATATGAGTTCTAATGTATCAAAAGTGTTCTTTCAGTGTACTTCTAATTTACAGATACTGCGATTACAAAATAATCTTTTAGGATTTGTTCTGCCTGATGATTTTAACGGTGAAATATTACAGCATGTTCCACAACTTAGAGAAATTAACCTATCAGAAAATAGAATACCGACATTACCATATCACTTTTTTAAGTCACAAGTTTCAGTTCGACGTTTATACTTAGATGGTAATTTGTTGGATTATCTTATATTCAAGATTGACCACATGAAGGACCTTAATTTTCTAGGTCTATCTAACAACCGATTTTCGTATTTGGATAAAACAGCAAGGGATCAGTTAGAAACTGTATTTAAGAATAACAAAATTTTAAGCATTGATATTAGTAGGAATCCACTAAAGTGTACGTGTGATACCAAAGATTTCATACAATGGATGGGTAACACGAAGATTGTATTTAACAACTTGCATTTCTACACGTTCAGATTATCTACCGATAAAAAGCAAAACTTAAATAATCCAAAGCGTTTATATGAAGTTTTGCAAAAAGAATGTGCCTCTTACACGTCCTTAGTTATAGGATTAATATCTTTGGTTTTTTTGTTTATTTCCATACTGACTTTTGGGTTAGTGTACAGACACAGATGGAGAATTCGATATATGTACTACATGGTTAAAATAAGATATTTTGAAACTAAGCGAATGACTAACGATAAGAAGATATACACGTATGATGCTTTTGTTTCATACGAAAATAATGATCGATCATTTGTCCATGGACAACTTCTTCGAAAACTGGAGAACGATACAGGATTAAAATTATGCATTCATCAAAGAGATTTTCTCCGGGACATGATATTGCAGAAAATATAACTTCTGCTATTCACGACAGTCGTAAAATTGTCGTCATAATGTCACAAAACTATTTAGATTCATATTGGTGTATGTTCGAATATAACATGGCAAGAGTCGAAAGTATTTATTCTAGAAACAAAGAAAACATTTTATTCCTAGTCTTCCTGCAACAAATGTCTCCGAGAAGTTTGCCATTACTTGTTTTAGAACTTGTACAGTCACAATCGTACATAGAATACCCTAACGACGAATATGGAGACACAGTTTTCTGGGAAAAAATGAAGGATGTTTTGGCATAGACGCCTTTATACTTTTAGTATGCCAAAGTCCTACAATTGAACGTTGCCTCGATGAATCTAAAGCTGTTTCATTGACACCTGGTCAGCGAAAAAACATGTTTTCCACTTCGTCACAATGTTCTTCATAAATAGAAAAGAAGGAAATATTTTCAAACTAACATTTAAGAAGATTTAAAAGTGTTTTTTTTCTAATGTGATTGGTTTTTCTTTTTAATTTTTTAGGAAACTTTTGAGATATGTAAACGATTTTCTTTTCGATGAAAGGAGTTTCAAATTCAGTAAATAAAGTTTCTTTTAACCTTGTTTCAGTATTTCAAAGAGAAGGAATGGTCGGTTTCTTTAAATCGATGCTGAATGTCAACTAAAAGTTTGGACAATGATTTCAGATTTTCTTATGTCATCCTACTGTCAACTTTCCATTGTATAACACCATTCTTTTATCTATAATATGGTGTTCTCTAGTCTGATTTGATAAGTTATATTTGAAAAGTATGCTAGAGCTTACGTAAATTATGGCAAACCCACTTATTCACAAGAATACACGAGATTCGAATTTCGATTTTATGAGTGAACTGCCCTTGGTTGATTTGGGATGATTTGGGGGAAAACGCATTATAAGAAAATTATAGCACCAATTGGAAGATCATGTAAGTCATATAACTAAAATGTATTCCAGGAAGGTTTTAGAAAGAAAGATTGATCTTATCACATGGAAATCAATGTGAGAAAAAAATATTGACATCATCACATGATAAGTACTACGGTGGCTTTAAAAAAGTGATCCTTTAAATTATATTGTTTCGGTTTCTCAGCTCATCACTAAAACTTTTGATACCACAATAGATTCCATTTGTTCACGGGCATTTGGACATGACTACAAGTTTTCACACGTTTTGGTGTGGAACTTTAAAAACATTCTTATTTCTTAACCCTGACTGGTCATTCGGTGTATTTTCGCTCATTTGTCTTATCATTTATACTTTGACATATGAATAATGATTAATGCTTGTGAATACCACCTTATGCATGTACCTCACTCATTTTTTTTTTTGTTTTGTTTTAATGTATAGTATTCATAATGAGTTCCTACATACTCTAATGTTAAACGAAAACTGTTGGATGGCAATAAGTGTTTTTATTGATTCATATTTATTGTATAGAATTAACTCCCTTTTAATCTTATTGAATGTCAATATTTTTTTTCTTGGCAAGAAATTTGAGTTCGGAATACTCCTCATGTTTCGGCATACTCCTCATGTTTAATAAACAATTTATTAAATCAGAGTTGACTGACACCAAACTGATAGTCAGAACATTTTACATATATGAACAAATTGAGGTGTGGGGTATTCGTCAATGATATAGCAACCCAACGACAAAAACAATCATAAGACACATAGAGTGCTACAAACCGTCGTCAACAATAGATAGAGAAAAAATTTCACTAATGAAAATGAAAAAAAATGTTATAGAAAACGAACGAATCGCTGCATCCTACGTCAAACTTTGACAATAAAGTTCATATTGCCCTTTGAGTATGATTAAGTAGAGTTCTGTTGTACATATATAGATTTGTTTGAAGTAATAAAGTATTTAGCAATCTTACATTTATGAATCGGTAGAGATAAAAATGATATATGAAAAATAAACAACATTCCAATATTATACCGGAAACCAGTCAAAAAAAAAAGTGTAACAAAAATACCGAACTCCAAGGTAAACTCAAAAAGGGGAAGTCCATAAAAACTGACAAAATCAAATGTTAAACTTTATCAATCAAGGGAACGAATCGAAAACAACTTCCACATTCTTGACTTGGTACAGGCATTTTCTGAGGAAAATGATGGGTTAAACATGGTTTTATAGCTAGCTTAACCTCACACTTGTATGACGGTTGTTTAAAGTTCCGTTAAATTGACAAAATTGGGTGAGCAACCTAAACAGACATAATAGGTTAATATGACAAATTGGGATCCAGCAGTCAAAATTGTGTAAACATACACCACAGACATATAACACAGCTGACGAAAAAATTCAGAAATGGGCATTCTTTATGGAATAGGCATTATCGTGTAGTACGTATCCAAAGCAGCACAAAAAACAGCAACATTGTTCAGTTTAAGATATGATTCAATTTAGTGAACATGACATTAAGTAAAAGTTAACATATCGTTCATTATTTGAAAAAAAAAAAAAACTTATATATTCATTTTGTTTTAAATATGTAGAAAAAAAGTTCGAATATACCGAATTTCATTTTATTTATCATTTACCATCTGGAAATACCCCACACACACACACACAAAGTGTTTACAGAAATACTCATCAAATTGAGATAAGTCATATGACAAATTATTACGCTTATTAATATGTTTCTTGATAAAAACATAATAATCTATATAAATAGGAAATAGTCGAAATATTTTTACTTCCGTAGTGATTATACATTGTTAATTAAAAAAACAGATGAATCAGAATGGTGTCAGAATTTTTTTTTTTATATACTTAACATGTATTCCTAAACAGGGAATCCAGATGAAATAAAGCTACATGAATTCTCTATTGTCATATCCCTCGTGCATAGCTCAGATTTTTTGTTCGGCTTTGGCTATACTTTCGGTCCTTCTCGATTACATCAGCTCTTCAACGTTTGAATTAGATTTTTTATTTTCAAATATTTTGGCAAATATTTTTACCAAACAGTATAACAGTGCATCAGTCAAGGCGGGTACCACATCTGGTGGACTTACAGCCCCTTATGATCTGTCTAGTTATCAGTTGTTTGGCCTTCAACTTTTCACAAATATTTCCTTCACACTTTACTGAATGACTTCTTTGTTGTTATCAATAATTTGCTTTTCCCAACTTTTCTCCGTATTCATTTACTTCTTCCTAGCTTTCTGATTGATTTACTTATGTAATCATATTCCTTGCCATAAATATGTTGTAATATTTGTCACTAGACAGTTACCAAATAATATTAATAGTTTATCCAAAGTGATGAATTATGTTGATAAAACTGTAGCTTTTACATATAACATCTTTCAGGTGATGGATGGAAATATGGTCATACAGAAGATGGTGGGTCTGGGAAGACAGCGTCTGTCTTTATTGTTCATGATGATGGTACAGTTCAGGTCAGTATGCTGACCAGTCTGTGTGGTCTTTTTAATCCATGATAAATAATGTTCTTTACCTACAAGATCAAAAGTTCATCTTCGGTAATTGCCTTGGAAGACTCTTGCTTGCCTGGAGTTCAATAGGTCATTTGTTGGATCCCAAGCTGTATTGTACCAGAATTGAAAATTAATATTATACCTCACTCAAGGAGTGTGGAGTGGTGTGGGTTCTTTGAAATCGAATTATTGATATCATTTTGGAGGACATTTTACAATTATATACCAAGTAGTGGCCTGATAAATATTCACTTAAAACTAACTGATTATTTTCTTTATGTAGAGAAAAGTTAATATATCTTTATAGGTGAGATGGTCCAATGGGAAAATGGGAAGATATCTGTGTGGATTTGATGGCCGTTCTGAAGTTGAAATTTGGTAAATATCTGGTTTCTTTTTTCTCCTTTTTTCTTTTATATGCTTTCAAATTGATTTATCATGTTGCTTCCTGACATAATGTATAGAGATTAGATAACTGAGTTTCACTCTGTAAAGATTTTATCTGATTCCACTAAAACGCATAGTGGATGTATTGTGTCTTTGCAATTACACAAAAAAAGGATATTACTTATTATTGTTACAGTAATAAATCTAAAGGGTTTATTAATATTTCAATCATTATCTACTTATGCCACTGTGTATGACTTTGGTACTAAAATGTTACTTTTCTTTATTTTAAGTAATCCTTTTCACCAAAGACAGTTAGACAGCTTGCCAATAGCAGCTGGTGGTGAACCTGCCCCTAATGTTCTCCCCAAGGAGGAGGAGGAGCTGGAGGAAGATCCAATGGTAGCAGAAATGAACAGAAAGAATGCACTGAGATCTCAGGAAGTCTCTAGTCAACAAACTCAGATCTCAGATAATATACAGAGAGATAAACAAACATCAGGCTCAAAACTTACAGAACAAGCATCTAGCAAACAGCCAATCAACAAAGATCAATCATCTGACGCCAATATGAGAGTTCAACCAGGTATAAATATATAAAAACAAAAATAGGCAGAAGATGAACTTTTTAGTCAATGTGGATTTGTTTATTTTCATGTGAACCAAATATTGTGGATTGAGGAACAATTGTATTTTGGATTTCAGGGTTTTATTAAAATGTCTGCATGTATATACAAGCCTATAGAAAATTTCCTATAACTGCAAAATCCAGGTAAATTGGTATACCACGAATCCACAGTACTCTACAATTAGTTCTCTAGGAAAAATTGTTACATTTATATTTATACCGGTGGAGGAGGTTACATGATCAGAGCAATTATTTGGCAGCTGAATCAAGAAAACTCTTAATTTCTTTCAAACTATGTTTGTTTAACCCTAACTATGCAAAAAGCCTATATATCAGCTTTTCATGTTTCCTTTATAAGAGCTAAGAGCTGACTTATGGACTTTGCTTTTTTTTCTGTTTTGTTGTTAATCACATCACAAAGGCAATGACTCCTCAAAGCTCCTAGGATGTAATCATGATGGCCTGCAATGCCCTGTGTTTTTGGGTTGTCCTAGGATGTAATCATGATGGCCTGCAATGCCCTGTTGTTCTGGGTTGTCCTAGGATGTAATCATGATGACCTGCAATGCCCTGTTGTTCTGAGTTGTCCTAGTATGTAATCATGATGGCCTGCAATGCCCTGGGGTTCTGGGTTGTTCTTGGATGTAATCATGATGGACTGCAATGCCCTGTTTTTCTAGGTTGTCCTAGGATGTAATCATGATGGCCTGCAATGCCCTGTTGTTCTGGGTTGTCCTAGGGTGTAATCATGATGGCCTGCAATGCCCTGTTGTTCTGGGTTGTCCTAGGATGTAATCATGATGATTTACAACTGTCCCAACTCGAAAACCTGCAATGCACAGTCACAATGTTGTTCTGTCCCAACACGGTTGTCCTAGGATGTAATCATGATTTATAAGCCTGCAATGCCCTGGAACCACCACTAGATACCTGCAATTTCACACAGGACGGTTTTATTCGCATTTAAAACTACTTACAGATAAATCGAAAAGGTTACCCCAAATGTATCTTTAACTGTATTAACAGTTGACAATTTTCAATATTATCTAAATTACAACTTTTAATTTTTAAATTAGTTAGGAGTGAAATCATTCATGCATACAAGGTTGTCTTCAATACGCGTAGTTTTACGAATCACATTACTTCATAATAACAGTCAATATACATGATATACTGTAAACCTAGCGGGAACTCGAATATACACACTTGTCAAATTTATCCCCATATTAAACTGCATAATTTTTCCCCGAGGGCTTATTTCACACACTTATTTTGAGCTTTTATTTGGGGCTACATTTTTTTCTTGCAAAATTATAGATATTGCCGTATTAACCATTTTGATTTCTATACATATAAAAAACAAAGCTATAATGAACATTTAACGCATCTTTTGCAGCTATGGAAAACAAAATATTCTTAAATCTATCTAAATTTAATTTATTTTACCGTATTTTATTTTGAATAGTTCAATATTTACTCGACTTTGTACTGTATATTGTACCGAGTGGTCTATTTAAAGTTCAAATGTCCTTGACAAACAGCACTTCGGCATTCATGATTGAAGTAAAAATATTATCACTCGAGATCATTCATATTTTCACCGGATTTTCTCAACCAATTTACCATACATATTTTGTAAAAAGGTATTTATAAATAGATGGACGTACTGTATAAGACCGACAAAATAACTAGCACCAGTGAAAGCTGAAATGTTCAAAACAAGAAAACTTGCATTGTTTCAGACAAGGAAATCAAATCTTTTATTTATTCACATCACGGTTTAGAACTTGTTGTATTCTTTAGAGTCCGGTCTTGTTAAATTCTACAGACTGACATCAGATTCTCTTTGTGGTTTCAGTTGATCAGATGTCGTACTAACGTTAACCCAAAATATTTTTCCCATTTCCATTTTTTAAATTCAATTTATTTAATCATATAAATGCTTGTCCAATATTGATATATTATTCAACCAGTAAAGAAAACTAACAATTTTACTAGATTAATAGAAATTTTAAAATGGTCACATTTATAAATTAGGCAAATGGGTCCATTATTCTGATTATATTCATCTTCAATCAGTGATGAAAACAGTACATATTATGTATTACCAGCAAAACTTATTAGGGCGCCCCTTAGAAAAAAATCATTGATTAAATCATACAATTTTTTTTAACTCACTTTAATAGAAGGATGGACTGAAAATAAGTATTCTGGCCCTGGTCTGAGTGAAAATATATAATTTGGCTGCCTATATGTTGGAAATTAATATTCTGACCTTATCAAATTTGCCAGTTCAGTTGCTAACTTCTATGTCATTGGGTTTTCGGTGAAAAATTGTCTAATTTGTAAACACGTACCACACCATTTTATTTATTAAATAATGATCTTATTAAAAAAAAATGCAGTTCTATTTAACATTGTTGTGTCGATATTTTGAGTAATTATGATTTCAGCCATGTATCACCCATCAATGATCACTTGTTCTCCAATGGATGAATTTGTCGTAAAGTTTTGACGTGTTTAGACGTATATATATATATATATGTTGACCTCTAGATTGTTATTTAGTTGTTGTTGGGTTGATGTCTCATAATAGCAGTTTACTCAATTTCACCAGTTTATTATCATGTTTTAGTCTATTTGTATTACATAGGCTTTTCACACCATGCTATATATACATGTATATATGTGTATAATGTACAAACATAGTCCATACATTAATTCTAATTGTACAGCCACAAAAAAAATCCAATTATCATCCCTTTTTTGAACCACTTTTTGTATATTTTTTTTTCATTTCAGGTTGCTTGTTTTCTTTTGCTAGAAGTTTTAAAAATCATAGCAAATTAAAACCTCACATAAATATTATAATTAAATTATAACAAACAGCTCACTAATAGTGCATAATACATGTATGCCTTTGTAATGCTTATTGTGCATGTTGTGTATATTGAAAATGTTGCTAAACATCTTAAGATATATATTTAGAAGGCATTTATTCAAAAACAGATAGAATGGATTTGTAGAAAAAACATGAATAAGGGCAGAAGCCTGTTAATATTGGATCACCTATAGATAAGTCTTTGGTAAACATGGTAAACCATAATACATTTATCATCACTCATGTTTCAATGGGCCTATAAAAATATAAAAATGGGAGACATCAGAAATGATGATCCAGGAACTATTTTTTTCAAATTCTAAACATGCATAACTGTAATTTTGATGTCCTATATAGCTTGTTGTTCGGTGTGAGCCAAGGCTCTGTGTTGAAGACTGTACTTTGACCTATATGTATAATGGTTTACTTTTTCAAATTTTTTGACTTGGATGGAAATTTGTCTCATTGGCAATCATACCACATCTTCTTATATCTATTAACTGACCTAATTTTATCGCCAACTGATTGTTTGTTGCTTTTGTATTTAAATCAAAATTGGGTTTCTCATCTAAACTTGTTTACATTGTGTTACATCATCCAATATGACTAGGCCTGTTATAGGTTTTCATTATCATGATTATGCGTTACT
Organism: Mytilus coruscus; assembly: GCA_017311375.1. NCBI lineage: Eukaryota > Metazoa > Mollusca > Bivalvia > Mytilida > Mytilidae > Mytilus > Mytilus coruscus. The sequence goes on along the minus strand of JAASAO010000799.1, from coordinate 68,609 downwards.
AATTTTGCTCATTGTTGAAGGAAGTGCAGTTACTAACAATTACATCACTTGGTCTACAGTTGATGGTTGTCTCATTGAAAATCATACCACATCTCCTTATTCTGGTTATTGTACATTATACATGTTATACACCCTAGTTTATTTTTTCAATCTATGAGTTTTACTATCCTCTGGTATCTTTTGTCCCTCTTTATACAAGACTACAATATTATCAAGTGAATTATCATGATTATAACAATTGTTAATAGTTGTCCGACTTCTGTAGCTATAATCAACATGGTCATGATGGTAGACATTATCAATGGTGATGTAAACAAGAGTGACTGTGCACACGCTGAAATGTCATGTCTGCTTTGCCTACATGTAAAATTGAATTTATGTTGAATGTAAAAAATGTAATACATGTATGAAGGTTTTACTACATGTACAAGTATCACATAAACTTTATATTATCAATTACCTTTGAAAATGAAGTCACGGTCAAATTAACCATGCCAGACAGATGATGTACACCCTACAAACTGTCATTCCATACCCAAAATTTAGTGGTTTATAGTATCTGTGAAATAGACTTAACATCCAAACCATGAAAACTAAACATCGCCCAATGAAACATGAAAATGAGGTCATGGTCAGATTTAAAACCTACCAATCAAACTTGTACAACTTACGAATATCCAATACGCCAAAAATAGTGATCCTATACATGTCATGCATTATGCATGTACATGTAGTTTATAGCATCTGAGAAACATTGGAAAATACACCAAACCACAAAACTAAACATTGTTCAATGAACCATGACATTTTCATTGAGGTCAAAGTCTGATGCAAGTCTGGCAGTCAGACATATTCACCTTACAATCATTTCATATACCAAATATACATGATATAGTTGACCTACCATTCCTACTGCTTGTAGTATCTGAAAACAAACTTGACAAAGTAACTGAATAACCTTAATCACTGATCCATATAATGAAGTCAAGGTCAGGTGAACCCTGCCTGTCAGACAATGAGACATGTAGACCTTTCAAGATACCCATATTATATACCATATAAATTTATCCAATTACTCGTTATACATGTTATACATGTAAGAGAGTTTTCACTGTATGACTGTTCAAACAGTAATATTTTTTTCAAAAGTCAGTGAGCCATGAAAACAAGGTAAAGTGCAACGGACAAGTTACTAACAGAAACTTCATAACATAAAGAAGTATCCAGGTCTTTAAGCTTCTAAAATGTACCAGGTGAAGCTTTATACAAATAGGTTACGCTGTAGCCACTGCCAGATTGTAATACCTATTTCTTGCATACTTCAACTTTTGTTGCAGGAGGGACAATATAAAATTATACTTTGAAGTACATGGTTTATTTGTTTAATATGCTTGGCCACTAATTTAGATTTTTATTTAATTCTAATTCAGACTTCAAGTACAGCAGGCAGTCATTTGACACTTATATAATTGTGACGGACTACGAGAAACCCTCATGGGTGGTTAAGGTCTTTTTACACACCCTGGTGGTAGTTAACAATTGCAATGCCAACATAAACTTCAGATGCGATATACATGCACTGTATTGTAAATTTCACTGAAACTAGAATTTCACATTATCCAAATTGTTATTTTATTAAAATGACTGATTATCCACTAAAGTATTCATAAATTCAGATATGATGCACTATTATTATTAATATTCACTGAAACTATGAATTTTCATTATTCCAAATTGCTATTTCAAATGAATAATTATCCAAGGTATTCATGGAATTCAGATACAATGGATGATTGCACTATTATTATCATGGCACTGAAACTATGAAATCTTGTTATTCCAAATTGATTATTAATATACCAAATGAATAATTATCATGATTATCCAAGGTATTTAGTCATCCAGTAATGTGGTCCTCCTTTAATACAATTTGTAAGTTTCCTATTTGTACAATGCACAATTTTTTTCTTGTCCAATTTAATCCTAACATCACATCGTCATCATGGAATAATGCTGCAAGCGCTATTCATTATTTCCAAAAACAATAAACAACTAGCACAAAATAATGAATTAATCCACTGTTTCACAATTTGCAGCTATAAGAGTGACTCAGTGACATCTATATTTCCTATGCATCAAAGTGCACATGTAGCAGGCTTCATATTCTAAGTCAATGTAAGTGGGAATCATGCTCAAACCAATATGATTCTACAAAAAAAATATACATTGAGACTAAAGTACAGTAAAATTTTAACTAATATAATACTATATACATTGTATGGTACTTAGAAGAAAGTCAATTACAATAACTGTATTTACCTAGATGAAAACTAGCAATCCTTATTTGATTGATAAAAATTTCTAGAACTTATACAATTATATTTTTAAGTCCCAATTAACAAGAAGAATAAATCTTTTTAGGGGGTCTAAATTCTATATATGGTGTTGTCTGTTTTCCTACATTAATGATTTTTTATGTGTGACTGTGTACTTTCATTGAAGGGTTACTGTCTTATTGAGGCTCACATCATACTTTATTTCATCAATTCTTTAAAGTCAGACATCATGGACATAGTTATTCCTCTCTAAAACACAACAGGTTATTTCTTTTGTTCATGTTAATATGAAATAGATTGATACTACAGAGAAAAGTTTAAAGAATGAAAAATAGATAAATAAATGCACTGTTACTATACAGATGCTATTGACTTTCCTTTGTCAAGTGCATATAATGAATAAACCTTTGTGATGTAAATGTAGAATCTTTGTCCTAAAGTTAATCAGGAAAATATATATTCTATTCCAAGGCTTAACCCTCCCTGTTAATGTTTTAAATCCTTGAGTTTAACTTTACATCTTTTGTGTTACCCGGTATACTTTTACTTATTATAGCTTGTATTAAATAATGCTTTGCAGCTCAGACAACACTTTCTTTATTTTATTTTAGTTATTTACCTAATTTTATTTTGATAAATCAATACTCAGATAACTTTTAAAATATGCATTTTTATATCCAAAATAATATTATATCCTGCTGTTTCATATTTTTCTTAAATTATAATTTATTTTGAAAATGTATCCAAATTTTGAAGAGGACAATTATAATTTGTGAACATCATCATAAAATCATCTTCAATATATACCCATGACAGTTTAAAATTCACCCCAAGGCAATAAACTATTGTGTCTTAATCTGTATATTAGCTATAGCATGTATATAAGAATTCCTGATTATTACCTATCCAGTGTCAACATCCTGATTATTACCTATTTTAATGTCACATTTGCATGGTCATGAATTCATTTTCAGTAAATACATATATTTTAATTATTTATTTCAATTTGAATAACAGGTATTTTTAAACTACAATGCAGTTAACACAGTAAATTTTATGACAACTTACTTGATAATACAATATCTATAAAAATAATTTGAGCTTCATAAAATACTTTAAAAAGTTTATATCATGTTTACATAAAAAATTATGCTAACAGAAAGATTTTTTGTTATGTTTTCCCAAATATTGAATGTTAAACATAAAATAATTATGTAGAAAAGGCAAAAATCTGCAGTCAGATGTGAATGCATATGATGAAAGGAGATGTGGGATATATATCAATGATGCATCAACCCAACAGTAAGGCAACAATAAAGTAACCAAAACACAATTTAACACATGTAGAAAAATATGACTAACGGCACAATTTATATAAAATTTGACATGAAAATATATAGTTTAGGTTCAAAGTATTTACAAATGTATAGTGATTTAATATTCTATGTTAAATCTAAAAGAATATAATTAAGATGCTAACTTTGCTCTTTTAATATGTTTTTTATTTCTTTTAACTTAAAACCATGAAGCAATTAACATGATGAAATATTTATAGATATTTTATTCATTGTAATTATTCATTTTGAGAAAAGATGCAACAACCTCCACAACCCTTGTTCACTATGAATCCTTAAGTACATGATGAAACAATTACTAATTGAATTAGCACATTTTGTTTAATCAACTGTGTTTAAATGGCAACTGTTATGACTCTGTGCATTGTTTCAGGAACATTAATTTAATAGTATTGTTTTATTTTGATGATTAATGTTATATTGAACCATCTAATACATATTCACATTCAATGCCTTATATTATCAAATATATTCATGTTTTGTTGTCCATGATTTTGGAATTATTTAAAAATTAAATGAAAATGCATACTTGCTAAATAAGTCACTAAAATTAATAATTTTCATAACATTTTATGGTCAGATCATATGTTTTCGTACGCCCGTCATATTAATTTGTACTATGCATGTTTTTTCAATGGAAATTGTGACGTCACAATGCATTCTTAATAGAACGAAAACTATCAGCTGACAAAGCAAAACCAGGGAAATACTTGTACTCCAGCATTAGTAACACAATTATATGGATATGTACATGTAAGGATTGGTTGGTTGTTGGTTATAAAAAGTCCAGTGACAAGTATTTCATGCAAATTTAGGACCAGAGAGTTAACAATACATTAACATACAATATGTACATGATGTATAGGTCCTGTAAAAGGCCATCCCGCACAACAAAAGTTAACTAATGCCCCACATGTTAGAGTTTAACAGTAAGACGATGAAGATCAAGAGTAACTTTTTTTTATTCCCTTGACCTTGTCACCCTTGGGGTGATGTATGCAAAGTAAATAAGGGATTACATGACATACACATGATAAAAGGGGGATGGGGAATGGTGTCATACATGAATTTCAATGATGCACAACTTTTACAAGCCCAAATCCTAACTTTGCCTTGGAACATGCAACTATGCACGAGTGTGGTGATATAGAACGTCGATTCATACATAGCCTATCTGTAGGAAGAACAAATGTGCACATTTTCCCTTCAAAATCTTGGATCCATGATTATTCGATAGACATGATTTAAAATATTGTTCATTTCTACTCACCGATTGTAATTTCCAGCTCAGCTTATATTGTACATGTGGTCTAACATCTGTACCTAAGTTTCCTGTATAAAATATAGTTTGCCGACCTGCAGGTCCAGTTTGCCCGACAAATCTAATAGTTAACCACCACAATGAGGTAACCAGCACAATGAGGTTTTTAAGACACGCCTCTTTTCATAAATTAACGCCCACAAAACGGCTCTTTTATAGAAAGGTACAAAGAGCGTTGTCTTTTCCGGGACTGTAAGACTTTTTTTGTTTTACTGATCTTAACGGATACTTACTACACTTCAAGAGGATTTCCACTGAAGTGGATCATCTGAAAAAGGTGGAAATTTACAGAATAGGTAACAGGTAACAAGAAGAAACGGCGGAATTGTAATACATTTTGGCTTTCATTACAGTAGGTTAGTGTCCAATATGTATTTGCTCAATCGGCAATCAGTATGGACAAATTAAGTGTTAATTAAAAACTTGTAAGTTGGGCAACAATATTCAGTACACACATTTTTTGAGTAGAAATCAGTTGCTGATGATGATAATGGATGGGTGTTAATTAAACGTCCATTGCAGCCACAAATTTAGTGCATACTCAGGTCGAGACCATGTTAATATAATATAAATATTAACCTTGCTTTGGACTAGACTGGCACGATTATCCGAATACTTAACATGCTTTTCCACAGTAAGACATGTCACTTTATCAGACACAACAATCCGATATCCCAGCTGACCATGTCATCAGTCTTTGTTATTGCTTCTTAATACCGCGTGCTAATCAGAGAATCAGTAAATATCAATTTTAAAGTCTTTGTTTTTACCCTGCCATGGTTCTGCCATGGGTCAAACCAACAACTTGAGTACTAGATGCAACCAAGTTCTGCAACACCACAGAGGCAGTAGTTAAAGACAGATATCACAATATAACGTGTTTAAGGTTCTGCTAAGGTCAAATTTTTCTTCATGTGAGGCATTATATCCTTCTTCTGATGAATACGGGAGTAGACTCCTTGTAACTTGTGTGCTATGCACATGTGGACTTAATTAAAAGTAATATAAACAATAACAAAAAATAGTCTGTAGAATAACATATATACATTATGTACAGTAGCTTTAACTTTGATAGTTTAATAAGTTGGTGACTGTGTGTCCTTCAAATGTTAGAGTGGATATGCCACTCTTGAAGGATTCCAGAGTGTCAGACATACCTTTTGCTTCAAGTAGTGAATTCCAATTAGAGATAGTGTTTGGATAAAAAGAATATATAAATAGAAGTCTTTATTAGTTGCTATTTGCAAAAAATTATGTTGCCCCCTAGTACGTCTATCAGATTTTGTAAAATTGTCCTTTGGAACTTCTACTAACCCCCAATTAATTTTATATAGCATAATTAATGTAGCTTTTTTTCGTCTATTGTCATGATTGTATAAACTTTCCCATTGTAAGGAATTTATCATGTTGGAAACTGCTCCCGGTGTTTAAAATGTTTTGTTTCTTAGCTTGTTCTTCCAGTTTGGGCTTCTGATTTTGTTCATGCATTTACATTTGTACAACAATATGAAGTTATTTATTTCAAAAGGACTGTAAAAATTTCAAAAAATAAATGCATAATTTTGCTTTTAAAATTGGGTACACCAATTGCAAGACACATTTTTCAAATAAATCTAGTTCTCATAAATAGGAGTTTTCATTGTCCATAAATGTACAATATACTCTTTATAAGTTTATACGAAGTACAAGCTAGCATTTAAAATGGATGTAAATTAATAATTGATCAGTTCTGCAAAATTGTTTTACTGCTTTACAAAATACAAAGGCCGCCACTTTTCAATTTCAAAGTGGCGTTGATTTTTTCGAAATTACTTAACCACAAACATTGAGGACCGTTAACTAGCGAGGGCCGTTATTGGACACACCTACTTAAAATAAAACATGCCTACTTTCTATACTCTTCTTTGTTGGAGATTGAAAAACACTGCAATGTACAGGATTGAAACATAGTTTTATCAACGAGCACTGCACAACATGGCAAAACAGTTCAGAAGCAGATGATCAATTAAAATAGGCACATTTAAAAGTTGTATATATGTTACAATAGATAATTGAGTTACATGGACACAGCTATGCAGCCGTTTAATGAGATAACATGGTATTCAGAAGTAAGATTATACCTAATCCTGATTGGTCGTTGTGTACCGCTATATGTTTTGTCTTAAGATACTCCTTGCACTCTGCATTTAACCAAAGCAAAATTTTCCATAGCTCTAAAAAAAACTATAGTCTTTTCTACGCTACCACAAGAAACATATTTGCAGTGGGAAATTGAAGGGCAAGGGAGGTGAGTAAAATTTGCCTTTACAGAAAAGTCACTGGAATATGACAACTACCAACGGGTGGTCTTGATAAATGTTGTTTTTATACTGTATATAGGTCAGATGTCTATGACAACTACCATAGGCTGGTCTTGATAAATGGTGTTTTTATACTGTATATAGGTCAGATGTCCTTGACAACTACGTAGGGCTGGTTTTAATAAATGGTGTTTTTATACTGTATATAGGTCAGATGTCCATGACAACTACGAAGGGCTGGGTTTAATAAATGGTGCTTTTATACTGTATATAGGTCAGATGTCCATGACAACTACCAACGGGTGGTCTTGATAAACAGTGTTTTTATACTAATTATAGGAGGTCAGATGTCCATGACAACTACCTTGGGCTGGTCTTGATAAATGGTGTTTTTATACTGTATATAGGTCAGATGTCCTTGACAACTACGGAGGGCTGGTTTTAATAAATGGTTTTTATACTGTATATAGGTCAGATGTCCATGACAACTACGAAGGGCTGGGTTCATTAAATGGTGCTTTTATACTGTATATAGGTCAGATGTCCATGACAACTACTGACGGGTGGTCTTGATAAATGGTGTTTTTATACTGTATATAGGTCAGATGTCTATGAGTTACTGAGGGCTGGTCTTGATAAATGATGTTTTGTACTGTATATAGGTCAGATTTCCATGACAACTACCAAGGGCTGGTCTTGATAAATGGTGTTTTATACTGTATATAGGAGGTCAGATGTCCATGACAACTACCAAGGGTAGGTCTTGAGAAATAATGGTTAATTTCAGTGTTTTTGTTTACAGAAATGGCCATCATCATTTATTTTTCAACATTATTGCTGGATTACACACATTTGAAAAAAAAGAAGACAATGAGAAATTGTATTGGCAGTTTTGTTCCTGTGATACAATGATGTCCATCCATTTTGTTTTGGAAAAGCAGATGCTGATTAGCCTGAGTACTTCAAATGCTGTAATTGTGAGGTACTTATTAATTAAGAAATAGCCTTGATATGATTTGGATAATTTGTTTCAGTATCTAAATCAGTTTGTCAACTGTTATGATAGTGTCAAATTAAACACAGACATGATTAGAAATGAAAATGTATCATAGTTCAACTACCATGTACCAATACAAAAGTTGAAATAAGTTTAATGGGCGATTACCCTTATTATGAAGCAAGTATATGTAGTCGTACATGGAGTGTTAATGAGGAAATTCAATTGTAAAATGCACCTTTGATAAATGTTGTATGCCACCAACAGTAAAACACAATTTCATGGAATAAACATAACTGTATAACAACAACACATTTCATACAGAACATTACAAAAATCAATGTACAATAATATTGTATGTTTTATAAGGCAAATGAAGCTTCAAACAAGAAACATATCATCAGCGACAACAATATACTTTGAAGATAAAATAGTCTATTGTGTTAGCACATTAAAAGTGCAACAATTTATTTAACGATTAAACCATCTGCTTTGAAATAATTCAAACTTTTGAGTTCTGAAAATGTAATGAAAATATGTAATTACTTAGAAACAGCTTTTAGTTTTGGTAGTACAGTATTGTAATATACCCTAATGTAAATTCTAAGACAATTCAAAATTGTACAACCATGAATATAGTTGTTATAAATACTGTAATGCTGATAAACATATTGTTTAAAATCAATGAAAATCTGAATCTGAGATTGGTATCAAGGTCAAGGCCCTATGACATCGTTTTTTAATTCAAAGGAAACTATTAAACTATTCCAATATGATATATGTAAAAATGCTTTGTATGGGAAACAGAGATTGATTTTCCAAGCTGGACACAAATTATAATACTTGTAGATTTATGGGAGCTCAAGAACATACACATAATTCTTTCCATCTTGTAATTTTATGATGAAATCACCAGTAGATGTTTTATGCCCTACCTAGAAGAGGGCAGTATGTTTTCTGGTTTGTTTGATTTTTGTCCTAGAACAGGTTAAAGATTTGGTCAAGGTAGTTTATGGTGAAGTTGAAGTCACGTCAACTTGAAACTAGAGAACCTATGTTCAATATGATGTTATCTTTCTAAATCTTATGCCAAATTACGGTTTTGACCCTATTTTATGATTCACTAACATTGAAAATGATAGTGTGAGTGGGCATTGTGTAAACTTGCAAGGTCATGCATTATAAGTGTCAACTTCAGACAATATTCACCTTATTGAAATAGAATCCACCATACTGAAGTCTCCAGTTTGAAAAATGTTTTTTAGCTGAATGATCTTCGTAACATCAATTGTATTTCAAAGTCTATCAGTAAAAATCAGTTCTTATTAACAATGTTTTGTATCTTCTTATGTTGTTACCATATATATGGCCTTTGACATGAGACAAAAGCTAACAAACTTTAAAGGGCCACAAAATGACAAGTGTAAAACAACTTAAACAAGAAAATTAAAGGCTTGTCGCTACTAAATTTGCTTGCTGATATGAATAAGCCATCATACTAAGAGGAAGAAGTGTCTGGTCATGCATGTATTCATGTACTAAATGGAAAGATGGTTAAAATAATTTTGTTCTTTGCTATTACATTACAGATAAGTAGATTTGTTTCTCTTTATAAATATTAACCAATATTTTTGCACACTTATAAATAGGTTCATGTATGAATTGCCCTCTATGAAAATCCAAAGATGCAGGAAAAGAAAACCATGAACAAGCTTCAAAAGATAAAATGATAATGATGAATCAGGTTAGTGAATCCTGTATTATTTCATAAAATAAACATAGGGTTGTAAAGCCTTCATCTTGTACACAAGATTAGCTCACCTGGCTTAAAGGCCAAGTGAGCTTTTCTCATAACTTGGCATCCGTTATCTGTCGTCGTTGTTAAGTTTAACAAAATCTTCTCCTCTGAAACTACTGGGCCAAATTTAAAACTTGTCCACAATATTTATTACGGTTAGTTTTAAAAAATGAGTCCTGCCAAACAACACAGACAACATGGTTAAAAATAGAACATGGGGTGAAATGCAAATGTTGTCTATTATCTTGAAAACAGCTCTAGATAGAGAAAATCTGACAGCAGCAGAAATGTTCAGAATATTGAGATCTATCTTCTGACTATTAACATTTATAATTTGGAAATTTATTAACTATTGATTGACATAATGAAATCAGTATTTATTCTTCCCATACTGATTGCTCGAGAATATATCTTCCATGACCATTGGGGAAAGTGTAAACTGTGGGTATATTTAAAATAAGTATGCATTCGTAATAACATATAAAGAGAATATTTATGCTTCCCATCCATGAATCACAATTTGCACGATTCACCATGGAGTGGGTCTAAACTACAAATTTTACAGAATTTCTAAAACATGTAAACAAGGCAGTTGTCTATATATCACTTTATTTTTCATATTATTATCTTTTCAGAATAGCTGGTAATTATCTTATTTTTTCATGCTGGGAGAAGCGTTTTTTGTTTGTTTTTTTTGGACATGAGGAAGCTGGTGAATTATGTGCTGCTACAGAAGAGGATATATTAAATATACTGAAGAGGAAACATCCAAGCTAGTAGATCTTTGTTGACTACACTTCTGAAAATTTTATATGTTTACAGTTTCTGTATCATTTTATTTTAAGTTAAATGGATCAAAGTCTCTATTGAGGGGTTGCAATATTTGTGTCTAATCAATGTAGAATGTTTACAATGTAATTGAAAATGCATAAAGTAGAGTTTTTTTGGAATTTGAGAATAATCATAAGTATTATTTTTCTGCAGATTTTAATTAATGCTATGTATAGCAGAAATTAAATAAAGCAATTTCAATAGATATAAGCACACATGAAAGAAATATGTAGACAACAGTTATTATGAAACGACTAATTACCAAAATGATGTAGAAATTGTGAGTGCTAGATTAATAGTGATTACCATACACTAAGTATAAGTCTAAATGTATATATTTTCCTATTTCATTGTTTTTAGATTGATAGTAGTTTCCTCCAATGAAACAAATAATTATAGTCTTATAATTCTTTTAGATTGGAATATTTGGTTATGATTGCACAATTTAGTCATTTTTCATTAAGCTAGTTTTATGGTATACCTCAATGACATTGATTTGTAAACCACATTATTATATAAGAGACAACATTTTGAAAGTTCCATGGAATTACATAATAATTTTATACATGTATTATTGAATGTATTACACAATGTATTTTATTTGTGTTATAATGATATATAATGTATATATATTTTCTTATTTTACTGTTTTTAAATTTGATAGTAGTTAACTTAAAGGAACAATTTCACATTTGACATGAGTGTATTAATGTATAAATAAATATGTTTTGATTAACCAAAATGTCTAAAAAATTGATGATACTAGCAGTCTAAAAATTCTTTTGAGATAGAATTATCTGATTATAATTGAACACTGAAGTAACTTTTCATTGAGTTTTCTTTTCTTTTTTTTTCTTTTTGCTAGAACCTGGGTTTTTTTTATTGGTTCACATATTATATTTTATCAATTTTGAGAACATTTGTTTGCAATTTTATAGAATATATTCATGTATCAAATGTACGGGTACTTAGTGTGATAAACCACTAAGGTTAAGCACAGATTTTAGAATTTTCACTCCTAACTAAAAAGTCACCTTTAAAATTTCTTTAACTTTTTCAAATCATCTTGGATTTTCACAAAAAATCTACAGCTATCTCAATTATATATTGATCTTACAAAATGCAAGGTTATTTGGTAGTTTGGTTTATTACTGTCAAATTTAAAGATTTAATCAATAGGTTAAAAAGCTAGAATTTTCAGTTTGGACTAAATTTAGAAAATCAACTTTAAAAACTTCTATAACTTTTTCAAATCAACTTGCATTTTCATCATACTCTTCAGCTATCTCAATTATAAATTGATCTTACAAAATGCAAAGTTATTTGGTAGTTTGGATTATTTCTGTCAAAATGAAAGATTTAATTAATTGGTTAAAAGAGCTAGAATTTTCAGTTTGGACAAAATTTAGATAATCAACTTTGAAAAATTTTATAACTCTTTCAAATGAACATGGATTTTCATAATACTCTTCAGTTATCTCAATTATATATTAATCTTACATAATTCCAGGTTATTTGGTAGTTTAAATTATTACTGTCAAATGTTAGGATTTAATCAATAGGTAAAAAGCTAGAATTTTCATGTCAGACAAAATTTAGATAGTCAACTTTAAAAGTTCTGTAACTTTTTCAAATCAACTTGGATTGTCATAATACTCTTCAGCTATCTCAATCATATATTGATCTTACAAAATGCAAAGTTATTTGGGAGTTTGGATTATTGCTGTCAAATTTAAAGATTTAATTAACAGGTAAAAGAGCTAGAATTTTCAGTTTGAACAAAATTTAGATAATCAACTATAAAAGTTCTAATACTTTTCAAATCAACATGGATTTTCATAATACTCTTCAGCTATTTCAATTATATATTGATCTTACAAAATGCCAGGTTATTTGGTAGTTTGAATAATTGCTGTCAAATTTAAGGATTTAATCAATAGGTAAAAAAGCTGGAACTTTCATGTCGGACAAAATTTAGATAGTCAACTTTAAAAAGTTCTATAACTTTTTCAAATCAACTTGGATTGTCATAATACTCTTCAGCTATCTCAATCATATATTGATCTTACAAAATGCAAAGTTATTTGAGAGTTTGGATTATTGCTGTCAAATTTAAAGATTTAATTTACAAGTAAAAAGAGCTAGAATTTTCAGTTTTAACAAAATTTAGATAATCAACATTGAAAAATTTTATAACTCTTTCAAATGAACTTGGATTTTCATAATACTCTTCAGTTATCTCAATTATATATCAATCTTACATAATTTCAGGTTATTTGGTAGTTTGAATTATTATTGTCAAATGTTAGGATTTAATCAATAGGTAAAAAAGCTAGAATTTTCATGTCTGACAAAATTTAGATAGTCAACTTTAAAAAGTTCTGTAACTTTTTCAAATCAACTTGGATTGTCATAATACTCTTCAGCTATCTCAATCATATATTGATCTTACAAAATGCAAAGTTATTTGGGAGTTTGGATTATTGCTGTCAAATTTAAAGATTTAATTAACAGGTAAAAAGAGCTAGAATTTTCAGTTTTAACAAAGTTTAGATAATCAACTTTGAAAAATTTTATAACTCTTTCAAATGAACTTGGATTTTCATAATACTCTTCAGTTATCTCAATTATATATTAATCTTACATAATTCCAGGTTATTTGGTAGTTTGAATTATTACTGTCAAATGTTAGGATTTAATCAATAGGTAAAAAAGCTAGAATTTTCATGTCAGACAAAATTTAGATAGTCAATTTTAAAATATCTGTAACTTTTTCAAATGAACTTGGAATTTCATAAAACTCTACAGTTATCTCAATTAAATATTAATCTTTACAAAATGCCAAGTTATTTGGTAGTTTGGTATATTGATGTTAACTTTAAGGATTTAATTAATAGGTTAAAATAGCTAGAATTTTCAGTTTGAACAACATTTAGATAATCAACTATAAAAGTTTTAATACTTTTCAAATCAACATGGATTTTCATAATACTCTTCAGCTATTTCAATTATATATTGATCTTACAAAATGCCAGGTTATTTGGTAGTTTGAATAATTGCTGTCAAATTTAAGGATTTAATCAATAGGTAAAAAAGCTGGAACTTTCATGTCGGACAAAATTTTGATAGTCAACTTTAAAAAGTTCTGTAACTTTTTCAAATCAACTTGGATTGTCATAATACTCTTCAGCTATCTCAATCATATATTGATCTTACAAAATGCAAAGTTATTTGGGAGTTTGGATTATTGCTGTCAAATTTAAAGATTTAATTAACAGGTAAAAGAGCTAAAATCTTCAGTTTTAACAAAATTTAGATAATCAACTTTGAAAAGTTTATAACTCTTTCAAATGAACTTGGATTTTCATAATACTCTTCAGTTATCTCAATTATATATTAATCTTACATAATTCCAGGTTATTTGGTAGTTTGAATTATTACTGTCAAATGTTAGGATTTAATCAATAGGTAAAAAGCTAGAATTTTCATGTCAGACAAAATTTAGATAGTCAACTTTAAAAGTTCTGTAACTTTTTCAAATCAACTTGGATTGTCATAATACTCTTCAGCTATCTCAATCATATATTGATCTTACAAAATGCAAAGTTATTTGGGAGTTTGGATTATTGCTGTCAAATTTAAAGATTTAATTAACAGGTAAAAGAGCTAGAATTTTCAGTTTGAACAAAATTTAGATAATCAACTATAAAAGTTCTAATACTTTTCAAATCAACATGGATTTTCATAATACTCTTCAGCTATTTCAATTATATATTGATCTTACAAAATGCCAGGTTATTTGGTAGTTTGAATAATTGCTGTCAAATTTAAGGATTTAATCAATAGGTAAAAAGCTGGAACTTTCATGTCGGACAAAATTTAGATAGTCAACTTTAAAAGTTCTGTAACTTTTCAAATCAACTTGGATTGTCATAATACTCTTCAGCTATCTCAATCATATATTGATCTTACAAAATGCAAAGTTATTTGGGAGTTTGGATTATTGCTGTCAAATTTAAAGATTTAATTAACAGGTAAAAGAGCTAGAATTTTCAGTTTTAACAAAATTTAGATAATCAACCTTGAAAAATTTTATAACTCTTTCAAATGAACTTGGATTTTCATAATACTCTTCAGTTATCTCAATTATATATTAATCTTACATAATTCCAGGTTATTTGGTAGTTTGAATTATTACTGTCAAATGTTAGGATTTAATCAATAGGTAAAAAGCTAGAATTTTCATGTCGGACAAAATTTAGATAGTCAACTTTAAAAGTTCTGTAACTTTTCAAATCAACTTGGATTGTCATAATACTCTTCAGCTATCTCAATCATATATTGATCTTACAAAATGCAAAGTTATTTGGGAGTTTGGATTATTGCTGTCAAATTTAAAGATTTAATTAACAGGTAAAAGAGCTAGAATTTTCAGTTTTAACAAAGTTTAAATAATCAATTTTGAAAAATTTTATAACTCTTTCAAATGAACTTGGATTTTCATAATACTCTTCAGTTATCTCAATTATATATTAATCTTACATAATTCCAGGTTATTTGGTAGTTTGAATTATTACTGTCAAATGTTAGGATTTAATCAATAGGTAAAAAGCTAGAATTTTCATGTCAGACAAAATTTAGATAGTCAATTTTAAAAATATCTGTAACTTTTTCAAATGAACTTGGAATTTCATAAAACTCTACAGTTATCTCAATTAAATATTAATCTTTACAAAATGCCAAGTTATTTGGTAGTTTGGTATATTGATGTTAACTTTAAGGATTTAATTAATAGGTTAAAATAGCTAGAATTTTCAGTTTGAACAACATTTAGATAATCAACTATAAAAGTTTTAATACTTTTCAAATCAACATGGATTTTCATAATACTCTTCAGCTATTTCAATTATATATTGATCTTACAAAATGCCAGGTTATTTGGTAGTTTGAATAATTGCTGTCAAATTTAAGGATTTAATCAATAGGTAAAAAGCTGGAACTTTCATGTCAGACAAAATTTTGATAGTCAACTTTAAAAAGTTCTGTAACTTTTTCAAATCAACTTGGATTGTCATAATACTCTTCAGCTATCTCAATCATATATTGATCTTACAAAATGCAAAGTTATTTGGGAGTTTGGATTATTGCTGTCAAATTTAAAGATTTAATTAACAGGTAAAAAGAGCTAAAATCTTCAGTTTTAACAAAATTTAGATAATCAACTTTGAAAAAGTTTATAACTCTTTCAAATGAACTTGGATTTTCATAATACTCTTCAGTTATCTCAATTATATATCAATCTTACATAATTTCAGGTTATTTGGTAGTTTGAATTATTATTGTCAAATGTTAGGATTTAATCAATAGGTAAAAAAGCTAGAATTTTCATGTCTGACAAAATTTAGATAGTCAACTTTAAAAAGTTCTGTAACTTTTTCAAATCAACTTGAATTGTCATAATACTCTTCAGCTATCTCAATCATATATTGATCTTACAAAATGCAAAGTTATTTGGGAGTTTGGATTATTGCTGTCAAATTTAAAGATTTAATTAACAGGTAAAAAGAGCTAGAATTTTCAGTTTGAACAAAATTTAGATAGTCAACTTTAAAAAGTTCTGTAACTTTTTCAAATCAACTTGAATTGTCATAATACTCTTCAGCTATCTCAATCATATATTGATCTTACAAAATGCCAGGTTATTTGGTAGTTTGAATAATTGCTGTCAAATTTAAGGATTTAATCAATAGGTAAAAAAGCTGAACTTTCATGTCGGACAAAATTTAGATAGTCAACTTTAAAAAGTTCTGTAACTTTTTCAAATCAACTTGGATTGTCATAATACTCTTCAGCTATCTCAATCATATATTGATCTTACAAAATGCAAAGTTATTTGGGAGTTTGGATTATTGCTGTCAAATTTAAAGATTTAATTAACAGGTAAAAGAGCTAAAATCTTCAGTTTTAACAAAATTTAGATAATCAACTTTGAAAAATTTTATAACTCTTTCAAATGAACTTGGATTTTCATAATACTCTTCAGTTATCTCAATTATATATTAATCTTACATAATTCCAGGTTATTTGGTAGTTTGAATTATTACTGTCAAATGTTAGGATTTAATCAATAGGTAAAAAGCTAGAATTTTCATGTCAGACAAAATTTAGATAGTCAATTTTAAAATATCTAGCTTTTTAAATGAACTTGGAACTTCATAAAACTCTACAGTTATCTCAATTAAATATTAATCTTACAAAATGCAAAGTTATTTGGTAGTTTGGTTTATTACTGTCAAATTTAAAGATTTAATTAACAGGTAAAAGAGCTAGAATTTTCAGTTTGAACAACATTTAGATAACCAACTATAAAAAGTTCTAATACTTTTTCAAATCAACATGGATTTTCATAATACTCTTCAGCTATTTCAATTATATATTAATCTTACAAAATGCCAGGTTATTTGGTAGTTTGAATAATTGCTGTCAAATTTAAGGATTTAATCAGTAGGTAAAAAAGCTGGAATTTTCTTGTCGGACAAAATTTAGATAGTTAACTTTAAAAAGTTCTGTAACTTTTTCAAATCAACTTGGATTTTCATAATACTCTTCAGCTATCTCAATTATATATTTATCATACAAAATGCAAAGTTATTTGGTAGTTTGTTTTATTACTGTCAAATTTAAGGATTTAATCAATAGGTAGAAAAGCTGGAATTTTCATTTCAGACAAAATTTAGATAGTCAACTTTATCAAAATTTCTGTAACTTTTTCATATGATTTTGGATTTTCATAATACTCTTCAGTTATCTAAATTATAGATTGATCTTACAAAATGCCAGGTTATTTGGTAGTTTGGATTATTAAAGATAAGAGTACATTTGAAAATCCCTATTATTATAGCACAATAAGAACAAAGAGATTTTGCCTTTGTCATGTGTTAATTTAAAATGTAAACTTTTAATTTTTTTTGGTGAATTTTCTCTAAGCATTTCTGTCCAAATTCTTCTTAGTTTAATTAAATGGAATATATTTCATTGTTTCCTTATGAAACTCTGCAGGAGGTAATGTTTATCAGATTTAGTGTATAGTATGATTTATTTTGTTGAGTTTTTGGAGCAAAATTTGGATTAAACCCAATCAATATCATTTAGTGGGATTTTTTTACAATGAAGCTGGTTTCCATTGATTTTTTATGAACAGTTCTTATTTGATTATTCAACCCTTCCTAGTAGCTTTTACGATTACGGTTGAAATGTTTCACAAATTAAACTAATATTCATAATCAAAGGAGAAGTTTTAATTTGGCCACAATTTATGTCAAAATCACTTATATATTGAATTTAATACCCATTAATTGAGAAAATAATCTTAAATAAAATGAACATGTATTATATATGTATTCCTTCAAACATCATTCTGCAAGGAGTAAATTCAATAAATCCCAAATATTGCACCTGTTTTGTTATAAAACTCTCAACATTTGACTTGCATATCTAGTTTGTCAGAAAATGTTCTCTTTATTTCAATTTCTTTTTTGTTTGAAATCAAGCAAATTTTGTTAAATTAAATAAAAATTCCTAATTTTATCCCATTTTGGTGTCTATTTCAAAAGTTCTACAAAAGCATTCTATTTCACTTTTATGCCCTGTAGTAGCAGAAGGGCATTAACTTTACCCTTGTTCGTCTGTGCATCTGTACGTCCGAAAATTAGTTTACGTTCTGTAACTTTAGTTCGCCTCAACCAAATGTTGTGAAACTTATACACAATGCTTATTACCACAAAACACAGATCAAGTTTGAATTTGGGTGGCGTCAACTGTTCTAGAGTTATGCACCTTTACAAATGGAAAAATTGCTGAGTTTTTGTTTCTGTTCTCTAACTTAAGTTTGCCTTAACCAAATGTTATGAAACTTATAGACAAAGCGTATTACCACAAAACACAGATCAAGTTTGAATTTGGGTGACATAACTTTTACCGTTCTAGAGTTATGCCCTTTACGAATTGAAAATTGCTGATTTTTTGTTTCCGTTATCTAACTTAAGTTTGCCTCCACCAAATGTTAAGGAAACTTATACTCAAAGCTTATTACCACCAAACACAGATCAAGTTTGAATTTAGGTGGCGTCACTTTTACCTTTCTTGAGTTATGCCCCTTTACAAATGGAAAAATTGCTGAATTATTTGTTTCCATTCTCTAACTTAAGTTTGCCTCAACCAAATGTTATGAATCTTATACACAATGCTTATTACCACAGGACTCAGATCAAGTACAAATTTGGGTAGCCTCACTTTTACCGTTCTTGAGTTATGTCCCTATATACTGTTATATGCAAGTGGGGCATCATCTGTGTCCCATGGATACATTCCCATTTATTCACATATGTTTTCTAAAACTTGAAACGCTTTTCATTTTGAAATATTGGACTTGCTATTGAGGCCCTAATCAAGCACTTAAACTTTCCTTTCAGAAAAGAATATGATTAATATATACCTATGCAATATAAATAAAAACACTGGTCCTACTCCTATATAAGATATACATGATATAACTTAATCTTACATGTGTTTTATAAAGCTAAGGTGAGAGGTAGAATTAGAAATATACTTATGTATGATATTGGCTAAACACACTGATAAAGGTGAATAGCTTGAATGTACATATTTTCAAATTTATAAATTTAAAATGTCACCTCATAAAATGTATTCACTGTTTGATCTATTAAATATATGACTATAAACACAATTGAAAATTATGTTGTTCTCTTATTGAAAAGATGTTATTTATATTCTCTGTCTTACACATGAATTACATACTACTCTCGAAATTTGCACACTTCATTAAAGATCTAGAATATTTGTTATCTGCTATTTCAAAATCCAAGATGGAGGAAGACACCGAGCTACCTTAAGATGTGAAATTCTAAGATATATTCCAAATTAAAATTTTGACTATGATATCACAGTTCACTACATGGAAATGTAATCTTGTGAAACATATACATTATCAGGCAAGAAAATCTGGTTTTGATAGTTAAATAAAGTGGTGGTCAAATTTATATGAAAATTAATAAAATGTGCCATTTGTTTTATACTGAAATTTATGTAACAAAGTATGGTTGTCATCTCAATATCGGACAGTAATGAATGACTGAATATTATAGTGCAAATATGGCATGGGTTTATTTTTTCCAGGCTAATTGAATTAAAAGGTATTAGTCAACTTTCTATGTGGACATATTTATTTGTTCATATGATAAATCAGTAACTCTGAGAAAGAGTTTAATGCAGATCAGCACTAATGATTTCCTCAGATGGAATTTCATATACTTTGCATTCATGGAAAACACATGTTTGTGAAAAAAAAGAAATCTATAGTTAGTTTTTTTTTCAAAATTTTTTATTATGTGCTTTTAGAAATCTAGAAGTAAAAATGGTGTCACTCAACTCGTTTTCTTGCTACAAGTAAACAAGAGTGCACTCACTGAAATGTCTGGCCTGCTTTACTTATCATTGATTTGATGTTGAAAGTGTGTGATATGAAAGTTTCACTATTAGTTCCACATAAACACACCCGTAGCCAGGGGCTTCGAGGGTTTGTCGAACCCCCTTTGAAAACAAATAAGCACTGTTAAAGTCGACATTCTGTTTGAATGGTAACTGTTAAAGTGAGCTTCGCGAGTCCATGTAACCCCCCTTTTCCTGGCTATGGGCCTGATAAACATTATCAATGTAAATGAGGTCAAGGCCAGATGAACCCTATCAGGCAAACATGTACACCTTACAACCATACAATTGACCAAATATAGTTATCATATTGCTTTTGATATTTAAGAAACAGACCTAATTACGAAAATTAAACCCTAAAAATAAGGTCAAGCTCAGATGAACCCTGCTAAACAACATGTTCACCATACGATTATTCCATACACCAAATATAGTTGACCTATTGTTTACAGTATCTAATAAACAAACATAACCATGAAATTTACATTGCCTAATGAACCATGGAAATGAGGTCGACGACATATGAATCCTGCCAGACAGACAGTACACCTTACTATCATTCCAATCATTGAATATAGTACAGTTGACCTATTGCCTATAGAATCTAAGTAACAAACATCACTATGGAAACTTTAAATTGCCTATGGATTGATTGATTGGCGTTGAACACCACTTTCAGCACTATTTTGCTATTTCGTGGCGGTCAGTTTTGTTGGTATAGGAAGCCTGAGTGCCCGTATAGAACCACAGACCGTCGGTTGGAAAACTGACAATCGTAGTCAATTAAGATTGAGTGGAGCCCACCTGCCACGCTCAGGATTCGAACTCGCAACTTCTATGTTGAAAGACTAGTGATACAGTAGTTCAACTACTTAGACCACTTTCTATCGAAGCCACTTTGCCTAATGAAGCATTTAAATTGGTCAAGGTTAGATGAACACTACCAGACAAAGTTATACACGTTGAACTATTGCTTGTGATTGTTGAAGTCCAATATGTGCTCTTCAGTTGTGTTGATTAACGTATTTATTAGTCTTTGGTTAGTGAATAGTTGTATCCGTGAATGGAAATCACATTACATCTCCCTTTTTCATATTGCGTGTTTTTTAACAAGTGTGTATGTATCCTGACTCATAACTACATGTGATTACGTTTATAACTATGCATCAAATAGAAGAGAAAGATACCAATGGGACATTCAAACTCATAAGACGAAAATAAACGCCATGTCAAAAACAGAAAAGGACAAAAAATTATTTGCCAACAGCATGAGATATCAAAACAACAGAACAATCAAACAAAATACAGTTAGAAGTAATACATCTCAGTCTCCAACAACTAGCAGATGTCTACACCTTCCTGTAAAGCTTTGAGTCGTCAAGTAAACTTGTAAATGCAGTGTATAAAATGTAACACAAACCATATTAGCAATCAATATTTCAGACTCGCAAACATCTTCCACAAAAAGATAGTACTACACTTAGTAACGATTTTTTTTCAGACTTACGCCAGTCACAAAACACAAAGTGTAAAAAGGATTAATCCGTGAATAATAACCAGTACAAGAAGTAATAACTGAATTGACAACTGTATACTTTATAAAATAAGTCCAATTTCACGGGTGTCATTCGGTTTATCGAGAGAATTGATCGCGAAAGAATAACTAACGGTGGTCAAGCATTGCGATCATTTTCAAGAGATTGCAGCTGATACTCAGATCTAGTTTGTAAAAACGTTATCAGTGCCTGCTCAAACAATTAATGAGCCAGGGTTTAAGGTGTTGACTCTGTGTAGCATTTTATCTACTTTACACTTTTATCTTTATTTGTCTTTGTACTACTACAGTATAATGTTACATATGATCGTATGCCTCTTGTCGTGGTTCAGTATATGTGCATCCAGCTTTCAGATTTTTGACTTTTAGCGTTCTTTATGTGGGTTGGTCCAGAGAACGCATGAAGATTTTATAGCGTAGTTTCATTTTGTATACCCTTGTACTTATATTTTAATTTTTATGAATTTTATCGGGTTAGTGTATATTTCATTATGAGAGAAGCCCCTTACGGAGCCCCTTACGGAGCCAAGTAAATAGAAATATTTTCGTTTGCCGGACATTTAAGCTGGTGCGCACTAGTTTGAAAGTCATGCGAACAAGTTTTCAAACTGGTGCGTGCAAGATTAAATATCCGGCAAACGAACATTTTTATATTTACATGACACTAAAGGGGCGCCAGTTCTTGAAAGTCTTGCACGCCATCTTTGAAAGTCGTGCGCGCCAGTTTGAAAGTCGTGCGCACCATTTTGATAGTCATGCGCAACAGTTTAAAAGTCATGCGCTCCAGTTTCAAAGTCATGTGCACCAGATCTTGAAGGTCGTGCACACCATTTTTGAAAGTCGTGAGCACGTGTTTGAAAGTCATGCGCGCCAGTTTGAAAGTCATGCACACAAGTTAGAAAGTCATGCGCACTAGTTTTCATACTGGTGCGTGCAAGATTAAATAGCCTGCAAACGAACATATTTATATTTACATGACACTTAAGGGCTACTTAATTATGCTTTACTATACTGGCTGTATAATCAACTACATAATCTTTTTTTGGCTGGCGTATTTGTTTGATTCGATTGTTAGTGTGTTTGTTCGGCGTGAGCCAAGGCTCCGTGTTGAAGGCCGTACTTTGACCTATAATGGTTTACTTTTACAAATTGTGAATAAGATGGAGAGTTGTCTCATTGGCACTCATACCACATCTTCTGATATCTATTGAACGTTACGCTACTGGATGCCAGATATGACCACGTAAACCAATTAATTCTGTTAGTGTTGCTCCCCTAATTTGGCAATATTACGGAACATTAAACAACTGTCATACAAGTGGGCGTATAAGCAAGCAAGAAAACCAGATTTAACACACCATTTGCTTAAGAAAATACCTGTGCCAAGTCAGGAATATGACAGTTGTTTGTCTGCTCTTTCGATTTAAACAATGTTTTTCCCCAATTTTACAAAAATAAGCAAGGATTTTCGTTTTACAGATATCACTATGCAAAAAAAAAAATAATGGGAATCAGATAAGACAATCTTTACTTTTCAAACAAACTAAAACTTATGCAGGACGGACAGACACCCTTATATTGGTATAAGAAAACTAGTCGGTGTGGTATTATCAAAAAATCAAATTCAATGGCATTGAACCATTATAGCCCTGTTCACAAACAAAAGTGAAGCGGAATAAGTCCTGTAAATCCAATCTGTTGATATACCGATTACAAGCATAAATAATCACTTGTTTAAAGAAAGATTCGAGTGTTTTCGTGGATTTTTTACAATAGCGTATAAGCAGCAACATATCTTTCACGATTCTTTTCATATAATCATCAAAATGCAGTACCCGATCTTTCACGATTCGAAATAAAATTTATTTCAAATATTACCGTTTTGCTAAGTTTCTGAATAAACTAAATCAAAATAACTTTAAGAACTATTTCAAACAGTGATATTGAACGATATTTCTAGGAGAAAAGTAGTTTATGCATTAAAAATTTGAAAAAAAATCATGTTTGTTTACATTCTTATTTCTCTGAAATTTCGAAAAGCAATCTGCCTTTTGTAGTCTTGTGAAAACGGTGTACTTTTAAGTCTTGATTTTTCTTGGATACTAATCAGAATGTTGAACCATTTTTCCAATATTTTCATAATAATTGATTAAATAAGATTATTTACTGACGGAGCATGTGTCTTCTCGATAATATTTCTTTCACGATCCTATACCAGATCTTTCACGATCTGATCGCAATGCTTGACCACCGTTAGTTATTCTTTCACGATAATTTCTCTCGATAAACCGAATGACACCCGTGAATTTATACAATGACGATATGGTTCCATAATAAATAGTTATCAACATTGTAATAAGGAGCTTAATCAAATAGAATAGAGCTTTAAAAAAATATTATAAAAAAAACCTCATTCTGGTAGTAACCTCTATTGTTTTAATAAGTACAACCAATACATTCCTTGTATTATAAAGAAAAAACATCGTGGTGGTAACCTCCATCTATTTTACTAAATATAACACAAAAATTGCTCGTATTATATAAAACCTCATCCTGGTGGTTACCGCAACCAATTTTACTAGGTACAACCAATAAAAAGACCATATCATATAAAACCTCATTGTGGTGGTTACTTCTATCTATTTAACATATAAAACCTCATTGTGGTGGTTACTTCAATCTATTTTACTAGGTACAACTAATAAAAGCTCCTATCATATAAAACCTCATCCTGGTGGTTACCGCAATCTATTTTACTAGGTACAACCAACAAAAAACCATATCATATAAAACCTCATCCTGGTGGTTACCGCAATCTATTTTACTAGGTACAACCAATAAAAACCATATCATATAAAACCTCATCCTGGTGGTTACCGCAATCTATTTTACTAGGTACAACCAATAAAAAACCATATCATATAAAACCTCATCCTGGTGGTTACCGCAATCTATTTTACTAGGTACAACCAATAAAAACCATATCATATAAAACCTCATTGTGGTGGTTACTTCTATCTATTTAACATATAAAACCTCATTGTGGTGGTTACTTCAATCTATTTTACTAGGTACAACTAATAAAAGCTCCTATCATATAAAACCTCATCCTGGTGGTTACCGCAATCTATTTTACTAGGTACAACCAATAAAAACCATATCATATAAAACCTCATCCTGGTGGTTACCGCAATCTATTTTACTAGGTACAACCAATAAAAACCATATCATATAAAACCTCATTGTGGTGGTTACTTCTATCTATTTAACATATAAAACCTCATTGTGGTGGTTACTTCAATCTATTTTACTAGGTACAACTAATAAAAGCTCCTATCATATAAAACCTCATCCTGGTGGTTACCGCAATCTATTTTACTAGGTACAACCAATAAAAACCATATCATATAAAACCTCATTGTGGTGGTTACTTCTATCTATTTAACATATAAAACCTCATTGTGGTGGTTACTTCAATCTATTTTACTAGGTACAACTAATAAAAAGCTCCTATCATATAAAACCTCATCCTGGTGGTTACCGCAATCTATTTTACTAGGTACAACCAATAAAAACCATATCATATAAAACCTCATCCTGGTGGTTACCGCAATCTATTTTACTAGGTACAACCAATAAAAAACCATATCATATAAAACCTCATTGTGGTGGTTACTTCTATCTATTTAACATATAAAACCTCATTGTGGTGGTTACTTCAATCTATTTTACTAGGTACAACTAATAAAAGCTCCTATCATATAAAACCTCATCCTGGTGGTTACCGCAATCTATTTTACTAGGTACAACCAATAAAAACCATATCATATAAAACCTCATCCTGGTGGTTACCGCAATCTATTTTACTAGGTACAACCAATAAAAACCATATCATATAAAACCTCATTGTGGTGGTTACTTCTATCTATTTAACATATAAAACCTCATTGTGGTGGTTACTTCAATCTATTTTACTAGGTACAACTAATAAAAAGCTCCTATCATATAAAACCTCATCCTGGTGGTTACCGCAATCTATTTTACTAGGTACAACCAATAAAAACCATATCATATAAAACCTCATCCTGGTGGTTACCGCAATCTATTTTACTAGGTACAACCAATAAAAAACCATATCATATAAAACCTCATTGTGGTGGTTACTTCTATCTATTTAACATATAAAACCTCATTGTGGTGGTTACTTCAATCTATTTTACTAGGTACAACTAATAAAAGCTCCTATCATATAAAACCTCATCCTGGTGGTTACCGCAATCTATTTTACTAGGTACAACCAATAAAAAACCATATCATATAAAACCTCATCCTGGTGGTTACCGCAATCTATTTTACTAGGTACAACCAATAAAAAACCATATCATATAAAACCTCATTGTGGTGGTTACTTCTATCTATTTAACATATAAAACCTCATTGTGGTGGTTACTTCAATCTATTTTACTAGGTACAACTAATAAAAGCTCCTATCATATAAAACCTCATCCTGGTGGTTACCGCAATCTATTTTACTAGGTACAACCAATAAAAACCATATCATATAAAACCTCATCCTGGTGGTTACCGCAATCTATTTTACTAGGTACAACCAATAAAAAACCATATCATATAAAACCTCATTGTGGTGGTTACTTCTATCTATTTAACATATAAAACCTCATTGTGGTGGTTACTTCAATCTATTTTACTAGGTACAACTAATAAAAGCTCCTATCATATAAAACCTCATCCTGGTGGTTACCGCAATCTATTTTACTAGGTACAACCAATAAAAACCATATCATATAAAACCTCATCCTGGTGGTTACCGCAATCTATTTTACTAGGTACAACCAATAAAAACCATATCATATAAAACCTCATTGTGGTGGT
The DNA here is from genome assembly GCA_017311375.1 of Mytilus coruscus. NCBI lineage: Eukaryota > Metazoa > Mollusca > Bivalvia > Mytilida > Mytilidae > Mytilus > Mytilus coruscus. The sequence continues at coordinate 41,716 of JAASAO010000799.1, read as the reverse complement.
TACTTCTATCTATTTAACATATAAAACCTCATTGTGGTGGTTACTTCAATCTATTTTACTAGGTACAACTAATAAAAGCTCCTATCATATAAAACCTCATCCTGGTGGTTACCGCAATCTATTTTACTAGGTACAACCAATAAAAAACCATATCATATAAAACCTCATCCTGGTGGTTACCGCAATCTATTTTACTAGGTACAACCAATAAAAAACCATATCATATAAAACCTCATTGTGGTGGTTACTTCTATCTATTTAACATATAAAACCTCATTGTGGTGGTTACTTCAATCTATTTTACTAGGTACAACTAATAAAAGCTCCTATCATATAAAACCTCATCCTGGTGGTTACCGCAATCTATTTTACTAGGTACAACCAATAAAAAACCATATCATATAAAACCTCATCCTGGTGGTTACCGCAATCTATTTTACTAGGTACAACCAATAAAAACCATATCATATAAAACCTCATTGTGGTGGTTACTTCTATCTATTTAACATATAAAACCTCATTGTGGTGGTTACTTCAATCTATTTTACTAGGTACAACTAATAAAAAGCTCCTATCATATAAAACCTCATCCTGGTGGTTACCGCAATCTATTTTACTAGGTACAACCAATAAAAACCATATCATATAAAACCTCATCCTGGTGGTTACCGCAATCTATTTTACTAGGTACAACCAATAAAAAACCATATCATATAAAACCTCATTGTGGTGGTTACTTCTATCTATTTAACATATAAAACCTCATTGTGGTGGTTACTTCAATCTATTTTACTAGGTACAACTAATAAAAGCTCCTATCATATAAAACCTCATCCTGGTGGTTACCGCAATCTATTTTACTAGGTACAACCAATAAAAAACCATATCATATAAAACCTCATCCTGGTGGTTACCGCAATCTATTTTACTAGGTACAACCAATAAAAAACCATATCATATAAAACCTCATTGTGGTGGTTACTTCTATCTATTTAACATATAAAACCTCATTGTGGTGGTTACTTCAATCTATTTTACTAGGTACAACTAATAAAAGCTCCTATCATATAAAACCTCATCCTGGTGGTTACCGCAATCTATTTTACTAGGTACAACCAATAAAAACCATATCATATAAAACCTCATCCTGGTGGTTACCGCAATCTATTTTACTAGGTACAACCAATAAAAAACCATATCATATAAAACCTCATTGTGGTGGTTACTTCTATCTATTTAACATATAAAACCTCATTGTGGTGGTTACTTCAATCTATTTTACTAGGTACAACTAATAAAAGCTCCTATCATATAAAACCTCATCCTGGTGGTTACCGCAATCTATTTTACTAGGTACAACCAATAAAAACCATATCATATAAAACCTCATCCTGGTGGTTACCGCAATCTATTTTACTAGGTACAACCAATAAAAACCATATCATATAAAACCTCATTGTGGTGGTTACTTCTATCTATTTAACATATAAAACCTCATTGTGGTGGTTACTTCAATCTATTTTACTAGGTACAACTAATAAAAGCTCCTATCATATAAAACCTCATCCTGGTGGTTACCGCAATCTATTTTACTAGGTACAACCAATAAAAAACCATATCATATAAAACCTCATCCTGGTGGTTACCGCAATCTATTTTACTAGGTACAACCAATAAAAAACCATATCATATAAAACCTCATTGTGGTGGTTACTTCTATCTATTTAACATATAAAACCTCATTGTGGTGGTTACTTCAATCTATTTTACTAGGTACAACTAATAAAAGCTCCTATCATATAAAACCTCATCCTGGTGGTTACCGCAATCTATTTTACTAGGTACAACCAATAAAAAACCATATCATATAAAACCTCATCCTGGTGGTTACCGCAATCTATTTTACTAGGTACAACCAATAAAAACCATATCATATAAAACCTCATTGTGGTGGTTACTTCTATCTATTTAACATATAAAACCTCATTGTGGTGGTTACTTCAATCTATTTTACTAGGTACAACTAATAAAAAGCTCCTATCATATAAAACCTCATCCTGGTGGTTACCGCAATCTATTTTACTAGGTACAACCAATAAAAAAACCATATCATATAAAACCTCATCCTGGTGGTTACCGCAATCTATTTTACTAGGTACAACCAATAAAAACCATATCATATAAAACCTCATTGTGGTGGTTACTTCTATCTATTTAACATATAAAACCTCATTGTGGTGGTTACTTCAATCTATTTTACTAGGTACAACTAATAAAAGCTCCTATCATATAAAACCTCATCCTGGTGGTTACCGCAATCTATTTTACTAGGTACAACCAATAAAAAACCATATCATATAAAACCTCATCCTGGTGGTTACCGCAATCTATTTTACTAGGTACAACCAATAAAAAACCATATCATATAAAACCTCATTGTGGTGGTTACTTCTATCTATTTAACATATAAAACCTCATTGTGGTGGTTACTTCAATCTATTTTACTAGGTACAACTAATAAAAGCTCCTATCATATAAAACCTCATCCTGGTGGTTACCGCAATCTATTTTACTAGGTACAACCAATAAAAACCATATCATATAAAACCTCATCCTGGTGGTTACCGCAATCTATTTTACTAGGTACAACCAATAAAAACCATATCATATAAAACCTCATTGTGGTGGTTACTTCTATCTATTTAACATATAAAACCTCATTGTGGTGGTTACTTCAATCTATTTTACTAGGTACAACTAATAAAAGCTCCTATCATATAAAACCTCATCCTGGTGGTTACCGCAATCTATTTTACTAGGTACAACCAATAAAAAACCATATCATATAAAACCTCATCCTGGTGGTTACCGCAATCTATTTTACTAGGTACAACCAATAAAAACCATATCATATAAAACCTCATTGTGGTGGTTACTTCTATCTATTTAACATATAAAACCTCATTGTGGTGGTTACTTCAATCTATTTTACTAGGTACAACTAATAAAAAGCTCCTATCATATAAAACCTCATCCTGGTGGTTACCGCAATCTATTTTACTAGGTACAACCAATAAAAAAACCATATCATATAAAACCTCATCCTGGTGGTTACCGCAATCTATTTTACTAGGTACAACCAATAAAAAACCATATCATATAAAACCTCATTGTGGTGGTTACTTCTATCTATTTAACATATAAAACCTCATTGTGGTGGTTACTTCAATCTATTTTACTAGGTACAACTAATAAAAGCTCCTATCATATAAAACCTCATCCTGGTGGTTACCGCAATCTATTTTACTAGGTACAACCAATAAAAACCATATCATATAAAACCTCATCCTGGTGGTTACCGCAATCTATTTTACTAGGTACAACCAATAAAAAACCATATCATATAAAACCTCATTGTGGTGGTTACTTCTATCTATTTAACATATAAAACCTCATTGTGGTGGTTACTTCAATCTATTTTACTAGGTACAACTAATAAAAGCTCCTATCATATAAAACCTCATCCTGGTGGTTACCGCAATCTATTTTACTAGGTACAACCAATAAAAAACCATATCATATAAAACCTCATCCTGGTGGTTACCGCAATCTATTTTACTAGGTACAACCAATAAAAAAACCATATCATATAAAACCTCATTGTGGTGGTTACTTCTATCTATTTAACATATAAAACCTCATTGTGGTGGTTACTTCAATCTATTTTACTAGGTACAACTAATAAAAAGCTCCTATCATATAAAACCTCATCCTGGTGGTTACCGCAATCTATTTTACTAGGTACAACCAATAAAAAAACCATATCATATAAAACCTCATCCTGGTGGTTACCGCAATCTATTTTACTAGGTACAACCAATAAAAAACCATATCATATAAAACCTCATTGTGGTGGTTACTTCTATCTATTTAACATATAAAACCTCATTGTGGTGGTTACTTCAATCTATTTTACTAGGTACAACTAATAAAAGCTCCTATCATATAAAACCTCATCCTGGTGGTTACCGCAATCTATTTTACTAGGTACAACCAATAAAAACCATATCATATAAAACCTCATCCTGGTGGTTACCGCAATCTATTTTACTAGGTACAACCAATAAAAACCATATCATATAAAACCTCATTGTGGTGGTTACTTCTATCTATTTAACATATAAAACCTCATTGTGGTGGTTACTTCAATCTATTTTACTAGGTACAACTAATAAAAGCTCCTATCATATAAAACCTCATCCTGGTGGTTACCGCAATCTATTTTACTAGGTACAACCAATAAAAAACCATATCATATAAAACCTCATCCTGGTGGTTACCGCAATCTATTTTACTAGGTACAACCAATAAAAACCATATCATATAAAACCTCATTGTGGTGGTTACTTCTATCTATTTAACATATAAAACCTCATTGTGGTGGTTACTTCAATCTATTTTACTAGGTACAACTAATAAAAAGCTCCTATCATATAAAACCTCATCCTGGTGGTTACCGCAATCTATTTTACTAGGTACAACCAATAAAAAAACCATATCATATAAAACCTCATCCTGGTGGTTACCGCAATCTATTTTACTAGGTACAACCAATAAAAACCATATCATATAAAACCTCATTGTGGTGGTTACTTCTATCTATTTAACATATAAAACCTCATTGTGGTGGTTACTTCAATCTATTTTACTAGGTACAACTAATAAAAAGCTCCTATCATATAAAACCTCATCCTGGTGGTTACCGCAATCTATTTTACTAGGTACAACCAATAAAAACCATATCATATAAAACCTCATCCTGGTGGTTACCGCAATCTATTTTACTAGGTACAACCAATAAAAAACCATATCATATAAAACCTCATTGTGGTGGTTACTTCTATCTATTTAACATATAAAACCTCATTGTGGTGGTTACTTCAATCTATTTTACTAGGTACAACTAATAAAAGCTCCTATCATATAAAACCTCATCCTGGTGGTTACCGCAATCTATTTTACTAGGTACAACCAATAAAAACCATATCATATAAAACCTCATCCTGGTGGTTACCGCAATCTATTTTACTAGGTACAACCAATAAAAAACCATATCATATAAAACCTCATTGTGGTGGTTACTTCTATCTATTTAACATATAAAACCTCATTGTGGTGGTTACTTCAATCTATTTTACTAGGTACAACTAATAAAAGCTCCTATCATATAAAACCTCATCCTGGTGGTTACCGCAATCTATTTTACTAGGTACAACCAATAAAAAACCATATCATATAAAACCTCATCCTGGTGGTTACCGCAATCTATTTTACTAGGTACAACCAATAAAAAACCATATCATATAAAACCTCATTGTGGTGGTTACTTCTATCTATTTAACATATAAAACCTCATTGTGGTGGTTACTTCAATCTATTTTACTAGGTACAACTAATAAAAGCTCCTATCATATAAAACCTCATCCTGGTGGTTACCGCAATCTATTTTACTAGGTACAACCAATAAAAAACCATATCATATAAAACCTCATCCTGGTGGTTACCGCAATCTATTTTACTAGGTACAACCAATAAAAAAACCATATCATATAAAACCTCATTGTGGTGGTTACTTCTATCTATTTAACATATAAAACCTCATTGTGGTGGTTACTTCAATCTATTTTACTAGGTACAACTAATAAAAAGCTCCTATCATATAAAACCTCATCCTGGTGGTTACCGCAATCTATTTTACTAGGTACAACCAATAAAAAAACCATATCATATAAAACCTCATCCTGGTGGTTACCGCAATCTATTTTACTAGGTACAACCAATAAAAAAACCATATCATATAAAACCTCATTGTGGTGGTTACTTCTATCTATTTAACATATAAAACCTCATTGTGGTGGTTACTTCAATCTATTTTACTAGGTACAACTAATAAAAAGCTCCTATCATATAAAACCTCATCCTGGTGGTTACCGCAATCTATTTTACTAGGTACAACCAATAAAAAAACCATATCATATAAAACCTCATCCTGGTGGTTACCGCAATCTATTTTACTAGGTACAACCAATAAAAAACCATATCATATAAAACCTCATTGTGGTGGTTACTTCTATCTATTTAACATATAAAACCTCATTGTGGTGGTTACTTCAATCTATTTTACTAGGTACAACTAATAAAAGCTCCTATCATATAAAACCTCATCCTGGTGGTTACCGCAATCTATTTTACTAGGTACAACCAATAAAAAACCATATCATATAAAACCTCATCCTGGTGGTTACCGCAATCTATTTTACTAGGTACAACCAATAAAAAACCATATCATATAAAACCTCATTGTGGTGGTTACTTCTATCTATTTAACATATAAAACCTCATTGTGGTGGTTACTTCAATCTATTTTACTAGGTACAACTAATAAAAGCTCCTATCATATAAAACCTCATCCTGGTGGTTACCGCAATCTATTTTACTAGGTACAACCAATAAAAAACCATATCATATAAAACCTCATCCTGGTGGTTACCGCAATCTATTTTACTAGGTACAACCAATAAAAACCATATCATATAAAACCTCATTGTGGTGGTTACTTCTATCTATTTAACATATAAAACCTCATTGTGGTGGTTACTTCAATCTATTTTACTAGGTACAACTAATAAAAGCTCCTATCATATAAAACCTCATCCTGGTGGTTACCGCAATCTATTTTACTAGGTACAACCAATAAAAAACCATATCATATAAAACCTCATCCTGGTGGTTACCGCAATCTATTTTACTAGGTACAACCAATAAAAAACCATATCATATAAAACCTCATTGTGGTGGTTACTTCTATCTATTTAACATATAAAACCTCATTGTGGTGGTTACTTCAATCTATTTTACTAGGTACAACTAATAAAAGCTCCTATCATATAAAACCTCATCCTGGTGGTTACCGCAATCTATTTTACTAGGTACAACCAATAAAAAACCATATCATATAAAACCTCATCCTGGTGGTTACCGCAATCTATTTTACTAGGTACAACCAATAAAAACCATATCATATAAAACCTCATTGTGGTGGTTACTTCTATCTATTTAACATATAAAACCTCATTGTGGTGGTTACTTCAATCTATTTTACTAGGTACAACTAATAAAAGCTCCTATCATATAAAACCTCATCCTGGTGGTTACCGCAATCTATTTTACTAGGTACAACCAATAAAAAACCATATCATATAAAACCTCATCCTGGTGGTTACCGCAATCTATTTTACTAGGTACAACCAATAAAAAACCATATCATATAAAACCTCATTGTGGTGGTTACTTCTATCTATTTAACATATAAAACCTCATTGTGGTGGTTACTTCAATCTATTTTACTAGGTACAACTAATAAAAGCTCCTATCATATAAAACCTCATCCTGGTGGTTACCGCAATCTATTTTACTAGGTACAACCAATAAAAACCATATCATATAAAACCTCATCCTGGTGGTTACCGCAATCTATTTTACTAGGTACAACCAATAAAAAACCATATCATATAAAACCTCATTGTGGTGGTTACTTCTATCTATTTAACATATAAAACCTCATTGTGGTGGTTACTTCAATCTATTTTACTAGGTACAACTAATAAAAGCTCCTATCATATAAAACCTCATCCTGGTGGTTACCGCAATCTATTTTACTAGGTACAACCAATAAAAACCATATCATATAAAACCTCATCCTGGTGGTTACCGCAACCTATTTTACTAGGTACAACCAATAAAAAGACCATATCATATAAAACCTCATTGTGGTGGTTACTTCTATCTATTTAACATATAAAACCTCATTGTGGTGGTTACTTCAATCTATTTTACTAGGTACAACTAATAAAAAGCTCCTATCATATAAAACCTCATCCTGGTGGTTACCGCAATCTATTTTACTAGGTACAACCAATAAAAAAACCATATCATATAAAACCTCATCCTGGTGGTTACCGCAATCTATTTTACTAGGTACAACCAATAAAAAACCATATCATATAAAACCTCATTGTGGTGGTTACTTCTATCTATTTAACATATAAAACCTCATTGTGGTGGTTACTTCAATCTATTTTACTAGGTACAACTAATAAAAGCTCCTATCATATAAAACCTCATCCTGGTGGTTACCGCAATCTATTTTACTAGGTACAACCAATAAAAAACTCATATCATATAAAACCTCATCCTGGTGGTTACCGCAATCTATTTTACTAGGTACAACCAATAAAAAAACCATATCATATAAAACCTCATTGTGGTGGTTACTTCTATCTATTTAACATATAAAACCTCATTGTGGTGGTTACTTCAATCTATTTTACTAGGTACAACTAATAAAAAGCTCCTATCATATAAAACCTCATCCTGGTGGTTACCGCAATCTATTTTACTAGGTACAACCAATAAAAAAACCATATCATATAAAACCTCATCCTGGTGGTTACCGCAATCTATTTTACTAGGTACAACCAATAAAAAACCATATCATATAAAACCTCATTGTGGTGGTTACTTCTATCTATTTAACATATAAAACCTCATTGTGGTGGTTACTTCAATCTATTTTACTAGGTACAACTAATAAAAGCTCCTATCATATAAAACCTCATCCTGGTGGTTACCGCAATCTATTTTACTAGGTACAACCAATAAAAAACCATATCATATAAAACCTCATCCTGGTGGTTACCGCAATCTATTTTACTAGGTACAACCAATAAAAACCATATCATATAAAACCTCATTGTGGTGGTTACTTCTATCTATTTAACATATAAAACCTCATTGTGGTGGTTACTTCAATCTATTTTACTAGGTACAACTAATAAAAAGCTCCTATCATATAAAACCTCATCCTGGTGGTTACCGCAATCTATTTTACTAGGTACAACCAATAAAAACCATATCATATAAAACCTCATCCTGGTGGTTACCGCAATCTATTTTACTAGGTACAACCAATAAAAAAACCATATCATATAAAACCTCATTGTGGTGGTTACTTCTATCTATTTAACATATAAAACCTCATTGTGGTGGTTACTTCAATCTATTTTACTAGGTACAACTAATAAAAAGCTCCTATCATATAAAACCTCATCCTGGTGGTTACCGCAATCTATTTTACTAGGTACAACCAATAAAAAAACCATATCATATAAAACCTCATCCTGGTGGTTACCGCAATCTATTTTACTAGGTACAACCAATAAAAAAACCATATCATATAAAACCTCATTGTGGTGGTTACTTCTATCTATTTAACATATAAAACCTCATTGTGGTGGTTACTTCAATCTATTTTACTAGGTACAACTAATAAAAAGCTCCTATCATATAAAACCTCATCCTGGTGGTTACCGCAATCTATTTTACTAGGTACAACCAATAAAAACCATATCATATAAAACCTCATCCTGGTGGTTACCGCAATCTATTTTACTAGGTACAACCAATAAAAAACCATATCATATAAAACCTCATTGTGGTGGTTACTTCTATCTATTTAACATATAAAACCTCATTGTGGTGGTTACTTCAATCTATTTTACTAGGTACAACTAATAAAAGCTCCTATCATATAAAACCTCATCCTGGTGGTTACCGCAATCTATTTTACTAGGTACAACCAATAAAAACCATATCATATAAAACCTCATCCTGGTGGTTACCGCAATCTATTTTACTAGGTACAACCAATAAAAAACCATATCATATAAAACCTCATTGTGGTGGTTACTTCTATCTATTTAACATATAAAACCTCATTGTGGTGGTTACTTCAATCTATTTTACTAGGTACAACTAATAAAAGCTCCTATCATATAAAACCTCATCCTGGTGGTTACCGCAATCTATTTTACTAGGTACAACCAATAAAAACCATATCATATAAAACCTCATCCTGGTGGTTACCGCAATCTATTTTACTAGGTACAACCAATAAAAAACCATATCATATAAAACCTCATTGTGGTGGTTACTTCTATCTATTTAACATATAAAACCTCATTGTGGTGGTTACTTCAATCTATTTTACTAGGTACAACTAATAAAAGCTCCTATCATATAAAACCTCATCCTGGTGGTTACCGCAATCTATTTTACTAGGTACAACCAATAAAAAACCATATCATATAAAACCTCATCCTGGTGGTTACCGCAATCTATTTTACTAGGTACAACCAATAAAAAACCATATCATATAAAACCTCATTGTGGTGGTTACTTCTATCTATTTAACATATAAAACCTCATTGTGGTGGTTACTTCAATCTATTTTACTAGGTACAACTAATAAAAGCTCCTATCATATAAAACCTCATCCTGGTGGTTACCGCAATCTATTTTACTAGGTACAACCAATAAAAAACCATATCATATAAAACCTCATCCTGGTGGTTACCGCAATCTATTTTACTAGGTACAACCAATAAAAACCATATCATATAAAACCTCATTGTGGTGGTTACTTCTATCTATTTAACATATAAAACCTCATTGTGGTGGTTACTTCAATCTATTTTACTAGGTACAACTAATAAAAGCTCCTATCATATAAAACCTCATCCTGGTGGTTACCGCAATCTATTTTACTAGGTACAACCAATAAAAACCATATCATATAAAACCTCATCCTGGTGGTTACCGCAATCTATTTTACTAGGTACAACCAATAAAAACCATATCATATAAAACCTCATTGTGGTGGTTACTTCTATCTATTTAACATATAAAACCTCATTGTGGTGGTTACTTCAATCTATTTTACTAGGTACAACTAATAAAAAGCTCCTATCATATAAAACCTCATCCTGGTGGTTACCGCAATCTATTTTACTAGGTACAACCAATAAAAACCATATCATATAAAACCTCATCCTGGTGGTTACCGCAATCTATTTTACTAGGTACAACCAATAAAAAAACCATATCATATAAAACCTCATTGTGGTGGTTACTTCTATCTATTTAACATATAAAACCTCATTGTGGTGGTTACTTCAATCTATTTTACTAGGTACAACTAATAAAAAGCTCCTATCATATAAAACCTCATCCTGGTGGTTACCGCAATCTATTTTACTAGGTACAACCAATAAAAAAACCATATCATATAAAACCTCATTGTGGTGGTTACTTCTATCTATTTTACTAGGTACAACCAATAAAAAGCTGGAACGGGGACCCAATTATTTCACCCATTTCTTCAATGCAATTTCATCATAATTGAGGGGCAGATTTTTTATTCCCTGTATTAGATTGCAAAATTTCAATTACTTTGCCATACTAGTAGCCCCTCCATGATTTCTTGGAGAACTTTTGAAGGGTCATGGCCGGCATTTAAGAGAGTTATACTATTTTGAGTATTAATAGGGTAATTTTATTAACATCCTTGTTAAAATCGAAAATAAAATCTGGACCATTTACTCAGACAATCATCCACCCTATACCTTTCAGAATCACTTAAATTTAAACAGAATTTGAAAGTTTGATGAATACCCTTTGGATATACTACAAATTCAAGCATCTTTACATAATTTTCCTCTCGGTATAATATCCCATTTAAAAGATGGTAGATTTTTTAAGGGACTTCATTCGTGGGTACTGGACTGGTATCCTGTAACTGGGATCCTATTCCTATCAGACGGACTGGTATTCTGTAACTGGGATCCTATTCCTATCAGACCTGATGATCATCTCAAAAGAAAAACCCATATTATTTGCTGAAAAATCATTTATCTTCAATAAAATCAATTTATTTATGTTGAAGACTTTGTTTTGTGCATTTTATAGCTAGAAATAATAGGCCACCCTACACACCAAAAGATCATATTTTCAGCCAATATTTGATTTTGATTAAAGAAATCTCAAACTAATTTTTCTTTAACCCATTCAATTTGTCAGCTCTTAAATGACTTTTGAGGAAGGAAATGTTATATAAAAGCATTTTCTGTGTATAACAAGCACCAAAACCTAATTTTAGCTTCAGAGATATGCAAATATGTGTAAAATGAGATATCTTTGATATATGTATACACTGAATGGCTTAAATCTCTATTTCTCTTCAACTTCAACCAAAGAAAAGAAAAATCAGGCATAGATATATGAAGGGTACTAGTAAAATGCATTAATCTTTTAATAAAATTTAGGTGCCCAGACTAATTTTCCTAGTAGGAATTCATGTCCTAGGTAAAACGTCCATGTCCCGTATTTTATGAGAAATTTTGTAATGAAAGAAATAGTTTATATGTAAACAATGGAATTTTAATTCGTATATGTTTTTAAATTGTTTAACAGTTGTTCATTAATATTTCACTATTTTATTAAAATATGGGTTTTTTAATAATTAAATAGACTTTTTTCCTAGGAAAATTGATATCACAGACTTTTACTTTACATAATTACGAATGTTCCTTTCTTAATTTTAACATTGATTAATTTTAAAGGGACCTTTTTCATAGAAAAAAAAATGAGAATATGGATATATAAAACTTTTCCTAGGAAAATAAGTACCATACATATTTTACTAGCTATGGACTTATTTTCCTAGGAAAATGTATCCATAGACTTACATTCCTAGTTAAATTATGGTCACGGACTTGATTACCAAGGAAGAAAAGTCTGCAAATTTTACTACCGGACTGAATTTACTGGTACATATACAGCAACAAACGATAACCACTGAATTACAGGCTCCTGACTTGGGATAGGCACATACAGAATGTGGAAGTCCGTATTAGACAAAATCTCATGCTGGTGGTTACCTCAATCTATTTTACTAAATATAACAAAGAAGAAACTCAAATACATCATACACGGTAGACTATCCTTTACCTGGATTTATACTTAATTCTTGTTCTTAATTTCTAATATCTTTTCAATGCATTCTTTTATATAGATCATTTTAGTTAACGTACAAATTCTTCATGCCGATCGTCCTAAACATGCATGAAATATTTGCCATTGGAACAAACAATCAATCAATCTTCATGCCGAAAAAGTATATTCATATATTTGTTACTGGACATACATTCCATAGTAGAATGATTGAATTAAACAAAGCGCCGAAAGAAACGTCTCACAGTTTTATCAAAATACCATTTTTTGTCTTTTCAGATTAATTTTGACACACCCGTCGGAGCAATATTTTTCAAAAGTTCTAGTAACATGTCTCTGCTTATCCTTATTATAATGTTAAATTTATGTATTTCCATTGATTTTAACAATTATTACTTCTTTATTAGTATATCTATATCTGCCCTTACTTTGTTTTCCTTCTTTGAATGTGGTTATGATCGGAACTATGAATCCTTTTTTATCTATATAGCTGTCAATCATCGCTTAGTCATGAATATGCATTACCTACCCTAGGTGGTTACCTCGTTTTAACGGTTAACTAATAGACAGCCGACAAGAAAATAAAGAGGGTAAATCGTTTACGGTGAAGAATTGTTTTCCGTTTTAATGAAACTTGACAGATCTAATTTATTATTTTTTTATCATCGGAAATGTCCTCATGGAGAGTAATTCAAATTAAAACGGTTTTATTATGCTGTACAATATTGGTACCTTAGTCATATTCTTTAAATTTACTTCAGGAATACCCACGGTATATTTTCTATTCCGCAGAATTTATCCAAACTTTTCAGTTTAAATATAAATTTGAATGAATTCATTAGCATCTTCTGCAATAATATTAAAACTCTATTTTTAAACGAAGGCTTCTGGTATGTAAAACCAGTTATGAACGAATCTGAATAGATAAAATAAAAAGTAAAGATACCTAAAGGAAAGTCAAACGCACGTGTCAAAACATGATGAACGGACAATGCTACATGTATATGGCAATAAACGGAAAACGACAAAAGAAAGACAAACAACGATCGCAAAATGAATAAATAAAAAACAAAACAAGTCAACAACTGCACAATAGATGATAATAGTAAAAATAATGGGCTATTTCACAACTATATCAAATCTTGAGAGCCGGGTGAGACGTGATTTTTTTTTACACTGAGTTGCTAACGTGACGCTAAAATATTTGTATTAAACATATACCGACTGCAACAACCTATGAAATGTTTGTTTTAAACAATTAACGACTGTAGCAACCTTTTAAAATTTGTAATAAATATTTTATGACTGTCACAACCTTTAAAAGTTGTAACAAACATTTTACAACTGTCCCAACTCTAAAAACGTTGTAACAAACATTTTTGACTGCATCAACGTCTGAAAAGTTGACACAAACAAATTTCAACTGTCCCAACTATTAAAAGGTTGGGACAAACATTATACAACTGCCACAACTTTTGGAAAGACTGTAATAAATAGTATTTGACTGTGACAACGCCGTAAATCACTGCAGCAGTCCTTAAATGACTGTTGATAACATTTTTTGATTTTCACAACCCATAAAAGTGTTGGGACAGACATTAATTAACTGTATCAGTTGCTTTGACAGTCGATCTTCAGTCTTCCACAGACTAAGACAGTCGTACAACGACTGTTACTGGTATGGACAGTTGTTTTTCGTCCAGTAGTGCCTGTTGTTCTGGGTTGTCCTTAGATGTAATCATGATGGCCTGCAATGCCCTGTTGTTCAGGGTTGTCCTAGGATGTAATCATGATAGCCTGCAATGCCCTGATGTTCTGGGTTGTCCTAGGATGTAATCATGATGGCCTGCAATGCCCTGTTGTTCTGGGTTGTCCTACGTTGTAATGATGATGGCCTGCAATGCCCTGTGGTTCTGGGTTGTCCTAGGATGTAATCATGATGGCCTGCAATGCCCTGTGGTTTTGGGTTGTCGTAGGTTGTAATGATGATGGCCTGTAACCCCTGTTGTTCTGGGTTGTCCCAGGTTGTAATGATGATGGCCTGCAATGCCCTGTGGTTTTGGGGTGTCCTAGGATGTAATGATCACCTGCAATGTCCTGTTGTTCTGAGTTGTCCTAGGGTGTAATCATGATGGCCTGTAATGCCCTGTTGTTCTGGGTTGTCCTAGGATGTAATCATGATGGCCTGCAATGCCCTGTTGTTCTGGGTTGTCCTAGGATGTAATCATGATGACCTGTAATGCCCTGTTGTTCTGGGTTGTCCTAGGATGTAATCATGATGACCTGCAATGCCCTGTTGTTCTGGGTTGTCCTAGGGTGTAATGATGATGACCTGTAATGCCCTCTTGTTCTGGGTTGTCCTAGGATGTAATCATGATGGCCTGCAATGCCCTGTTGTTCTGGGTTGTCCTAGGATGTAATCATGATGGCCTGCAATGCCCTGTTGTTCTGGGTTGTTCTAGGATGTAATGATGATGACCTGTAATGCCCTGTTGTTCTGGGTTGTCCTAGGATGTAATCATGATGACCTGCAATGCACTGTTGTTCTGGGTTGTCCTAGGATGTAATCATGATGGCCTGCAATGCCCTGTTGTTCTTGGTTGTCCTAGGATGTAATGATGACCTGTAATGCCCTGTGGTTCTGGGTTGTCCTAGGGTGTAATCATGATGGCCTGCGATGCCCTGTTGTTCTGAGTTGTCCTAGGATGTAATGATGATGGCCTGTAATGCCCTGTTTTTCTGGGTTGTCCTAGGATGTAATCATGATGGCCTGCAATGCCCTGTTGTTCGGGGTTGTCCTGGGTTGTAATGATGATGACCTGCAATGCCCTGTTGTTCTGGGTTGTCCTGGGTTGTAATGATGATGACCTGCAATGCCTTGTTTTCTGGGTTGTCCTAGGATGTAATCATGATGGCCTGCAATGCCCTGTTGTTCTGGGTTGTCCTAGGTTGTAATGATGATGACCTGCAATGCCCTGTTGTTCTGGGTTGTCCTGGGTTGTAATGATGATGGCCTGTAATGCCCTGTTGTTCTGGGTTGTCCTAGGATGTAATCATGATGACCTGCAATGCCCTGTTGTTCGGGGTTGTCCTGGGTTGTAATGATGATGACCTGCAATGCCCTGTTTTTCTGGGTTGTCCTAGGATGTAATCATGATAACCTGCAATGCCCTGTTGTTCTGGGTTGTCCTAGGATGTAATCATGATGGCCTGTAATGCCCTGTTGTTCTGGGTTGTCCTAGGATGTAATCATGATTGCCTGCAATGCCCTGTTGTTCTGGGTTGTCCTAGGGTGTAATCATGATGGCCTGCAATGCCCTGTTGTTCTGAGTTGTCATAGGATGTAATCATGATGGCCTGCAATGCCCTGTTGTTCTGGGTTGTCCTAGGTTGTAATCATAATGGTCTGCAATGCCCTGTGTGTTCTGGGTTGTTTTAGGATGTAATGATGATGGCCTGTAATGCCCTGTTGTTCTGGGTTGTCCTAGGATGTAATCATGATGGCCTGCAATGCCCTGTTGTTCTGGGTTGTCCTTAGATGTAATCATGATGACCTGCAATGCCCTGTTGTTCTGGGTTGTCCTAGGATGTAATCATGATTGCCTGCAATGCCCTGTTGTTCTGGGTTGTCCTAGGATGTAATCATGATGGATTGTAATGCCCTGTTGTTCTGGGTTGTCCTAGGGTTTAATGATGATGACCTGCAATGCCCTGTTGTTCTGGGTTGTCCTAGGGTGTAATCATGATGGCCTGTAATGCCCTGTTGTTCTGGGTTGTCCTAGGATGTAATCATGATGGCCTGCAATGCCCTGTTGTTCTGGGTTGTCCTAGGATGTAATCATGATGGCCTGTAATGCCCTGTTGTTCTGGGTTGTCCTAGGGTGTAATCATGATGACCTGCAATGCCCTGTTGTTCTAGGTTGTCCTAGGGTGTAATGATGATGACCTGTAATGCCCTGTTGTTCTGGGTTGTCCTAGGATGTAATCATGATGGCCTGCAATGCCCTGTTGTTCTGGGTTGTCCTAGGATGTAATCATGATGGCCTGTAATGCCCTGTTGTTCTGGGTTGTTCTAGGATGTAATGATGATGACCTGTAATGCCCTGTTGTTCTGGGTTGTCCTAGGATGTAATCATGATGACCTGCAATGCACTGTTGTTCTGGGTTGTCCTAGGATGTAATCATGATGGCCTGCAATGCCCTGTTGTTCTTGGTTGTCCTAGGATGTAATGATGACCTGTAATGCCCTGTGGTTCTGGGTTGTCCTAGGGTGTAATCATGATGGCCTGCAATGCCCTGTTGTTCTGAGTTGTCCTAGGATGTAATGATGATGGCCTGTAATGCCCTGTTTTCTGGGTTGTCCTAGGATGTAATCATGATGGCCTGCAATGCCCTGTTGTTCGGGGTTGTCCTGGGTTGTAATGATGATGACCTGCAATGCCCTGTTGTTCTGGGTTGTCCTGGGTTGTAATGATGATGACCTGCAATGCCTTGTTTTTCTGGTTTGTCCTAGGATGTAATCATGATGGCCTGCAATGCCCTGTTGTTCTGGGTTGTCCTAGGTTGTAATGATGATGACCTGCAATGCCCTGTTGTTCTGGGTTGTCCTGGGTTGTAATGATGATGGCCTGTAATGCCCTATTGTTCTGGGTTGTCCTAGGATGTAATCATGATGACCTGCAATGCCCTGTTGTTCTGGGTTGTCCTAGGTTGTAATCATGATGGCCTGCAATGCCCTATTGTTCTGGGTTGTCCTAGGATGTAATCATGATGACCTGCAATGCCCTGTTGTTCTGAGTTGTCCTAGGATGTAATCATGATGGCCTGCAATGCCCTGTTGTTCTTGGTTGTCCTAGGATGTAATCATGATTGCCTGCAATGCCCTGTTGTTCTGGGTTGTCCTTAGATGTAATCATGATGGCCTGCAATGCCCTGTTGTTCAGGGTTGTCCTAGGATGTAATCATGATGGCCTGCAATGCCCTGTTGTTCTGGGTTGTCCTAGGATGTAATCATGATGGCCTGCAATGCCCTGTTGTTCTGGGTTGTCCTAGGTTGTAATCATGATGGCCTGCAATGCCCTGTGGTTCTGGGTTGTCCTAGGATGTAATGATGATGGCCTGCGATGCCCTGTGGTTTTGGGTTGTCCTAGGTTGTAATGATGATGGCCTGTAATGCCCTGTTGTTCTGGGTTGTCCTAGGTTGTAATGATGATGGCCTGCAATGCCCTGTGGTTGTGGGTTGTCCTAGGATGTAATGATGCCCTGCAATGTCCTGTTGCTCTGAGTTGTCCTAGGGTGTAATCATGATGACCTGTAATGCCCTGTTGTTCTGGGTTGTCCTAGGATGTAATCATGATGGCCTGCAATGCCCTGTTGTTCTGGGTTGTCCTAGGATGTAATCATGATGACCTGCAATGCCCTGTTGTTCTGGGTTGTCCTAGGATGTAATCATGATGACCTGCAATGCCCTGTTGTTCTGGGTTCTCCTAGGGTGTAATGATGATGACCTGTAATGCCCTCTTGTTCTGGGTTGTCCTAGGATGTAATCATGATGGCCTGCAATGCCCTGTTGTTCTGGGTTGTCCTAGGATGTAATCATGATGGCCTGCAATGCCCTGTTGTTCTGGGTTGTTCTAGGATGTAATGATGATGACCTGTAATGCCCTGTTGTTCTGGGTTGTCCTAGGATGTAATCATGATGACCTGCAATGCACTGTTGTTCTGGGTTGTCCTAGGGTGTAATCATGATGGCCTGCAATGTCCTGTTGTTCTGGGTTGTCCTAGGATGTAATCATGATGACCTGTAATGCCCTGTGGTTTTGGGTTGTCCTAGGGTGTAATCATGATGGCCTGCAATGCCCTGTTGTTCTGAGTTGACCTAGGATGTAATGATGATGGCCTGTAATGCCCTGTTTTTCTGGGTTGTCCTAGGATGTAATCATGATGGCCTGCAATGCCCTGTTGTTCGGGGTTGTCCTGGGTTGTAATGATGATGACCTGCAATGCCCTGTTGTTCTGGGTTGTCCTGGGTTGTAATGATGATGACCTGCAATGCCTTGTTTTTCTGGGTTGTCCTAGGATGTAATCATGATGGCCTGCAATGCCCTGTTGTTCTGGGTTGTCCTAGGTTGTAATGATGATGACCTGCAATGCCCTGTTGTTCTAGGTTGTCCTGGGTTGTAATGATGATGGCCTGTAATGCCCTGTTGTTCTGGGTTGTCCTAGGATGTAATCATGATGACCTGCAATGCCCTGTTGTTCGAGGTTGTCCTGGGTTGTAATGATGATGACCTGCAATGCCCTGTTTTTCTGGGTTGTCCTAGGATGTAATCATGATAACCTGCAAAGCCCTGTTGTTCTGGGTTGTCCTAGAATGTAATCATGATGGCCTGTAATGCCCTGTTGTTCTGGGTTGTCCTAGGATGTAATCATGATTGCCTGCAATGCCCTGTTGTTCTGGGTTGTCCTAGGATGTAATCATGATGGCCTGCAATGCCCTGTTGTTCTGGGTTGTCATAGGATGTAATCATGATGGCCTGCAATGCCCTGTTGTTCAGGGTTGTCCTATGTTGTAATCATGATGGCCTGCAATGCCCTGTGTGTTCTGGGTTGTTTTAGGATGTAATGATGATGGCCTGTAATGCCCTGTTGTTCTGGGTTGTCCTAGGATGTAATCATGATGGCCTGCAATGCCCTGTTGTTCTGGGTTGTCCTTAGATGTAATCATGATGACCTGCAATGCCCTGTTGTTCTGGGTTGTCCTAGGATGTAATCATGATTGCCTGCAATGCCCTGTTGTTCTGGGTTGTCCTAGGATGTAATCATGATGGATTGTAATGCCCTGTTGTTCTGGGTTGTCCTAGGGTTTAATGATGATGACCTGCAATGCCCTGTTGTTCTGGGTTGTCCTAGGGTGTAATCATGATGGCCTGTAATGCCCTGTTGTTCTGGGTTGTCCTAGGATGTAATCATGATGGCCTGCAATGCCCTGTTGTTCTGGGTTGTCCTAGGATGTAATCATGATGGCCTGTAATGCCCTGTTGTTCTGGGTTGTCCTAGGGTGTAATCATGATGACCTGCAATGCCCTGTTGTTCTAGGTTGTCCTAGGGTGTAATGATGATGACCTGTAATGCCCTCTTGTTCTGGGTTGTCCTAGGATGTAATCATGATGGCCTGCAATGCCCTGTTGTTCTGGGTTGTCCTAGGATGTAATCATGATGGCCTGTAATGCCCTGTTGTTCTGGGTTGTTCTAGGATGTAATGATGATGACCTGTAATGCCCTGTTGTTCTGGGTTGTCCTAGGATGTAATCATGATGACCTGCAATGCACTGTTGTTCTGGGTTGTCCTAGGATGTAATCATGATGGCCTGCAATGCCCTGTTGTTCTTGGTTGTCCTAGGATGTAATGATGACCTGTAATGCCCTGTGGTTCTGGGTTGTCCTAGGGTGTAATCATGATGGCCTGCAATGCCCTGTTGTTCTGAGTTGTCCTAGGATGTAATGATGATGGCCTGTAATGCCCTGTTTTCTGGGTTGTCCTAGGATGTAATCATGATGGCCTGCAATGCCCTGTTGTTCAGGGTTGTCCTGGGTTGTAATGATGATGACCTGCAATGCCCTGTTGTTCTGGGTTGTCCTGGGTTGTAATGATGATGACCTGCAATGCCTTGTTTTCTGGTTTGTCCTAGGATGTAATCATGATGGCCTGCAATGCCCTGTTGTTCTGGGTTGTCCTAGGTTGTAATGATGATGACCTGCAATGCCCTGTTGTTCTGGGTTGTCCTGGGTTGTAATGATGATGGCCTGTAATGCCCTGTTGTTCTGGGTTGTCCTAGGATGCAATCATGATGACCTGCAATGCCCTGTTGTTCGGGGTTGTCCTGGGTTGTAATGATGATGACCTGCAATGCCCTGTTTTTCTGGGTTGTCCTAGGATGTAATCATGATAACCTGCAAAGCCCTGTTGTTCTGGGTTGTCCTAGGGTGTAATCATGATGACCTGCAATGCACTGTTGTTCTGGGTTGTCCTAGGATGTAATCATGATTGCCTGCAATGCCCTGTTGTTCTGGGTTGTCCTTAGATGTAATCATGATGGCCTGCAATGCCCTGTTGTTCAGGGTTGTCCTAGGATGTAATCATGATGGCCTGCAATGCCCTGTTGTTCTGGGTTGTCCTAGGATGTAATCATGATGGCCTGCAATGCCCTGTTGTTCTGGGTTGTCCTAGGTTGTAATGATGATGGCCTGCAATGCCCTGTGGTTCTGGGTTGTCCTAGGATGTAATGATGATGGCCTGCGATGCCCTGTGGTTTTGGGTTGTCCTAGGTTGTAATGATGATGGCCTGTAATGCCCTGTTGTTCTGGGTTGTCCTAGGTTGTAATGATGATGGCCTGCAATGCCCTGTGGTTTTGGTTTGTCCTAGGATGTAATGATGCCCTGCAATGTCCTGTTGCTCTGAGTTGTCCTAGGATGTAATCATGATGGCCTTGAATGCCCTGTTGTTCTGGGTTGTCCTAGGATGTAATCATGATGGCTTGCAATGCCCTGTTGTTCTGGGTTGTCCTAGGATGTAATCATGATGACCTGCAATGCACTGTTGTTCTGGGTTGTCCTAGGATGTAATGATGATGACCTGCAATGCCCTGTGTTTCTGGGTTGTCCTAGGGTGTAATCATGATGGCCTGTAATGCCCTCTTGTTCTGGGTTGTCCTAGGATGTAATCATGATGGCCTGCAATGCCCTGTTGTTCTGGGTTGTCCTAGGATGTAATCATGATGGCCTGCAATGCCCTGTTGTTCTGGGTTGTTCTAGGATGTAATGATGATGACCTGTAATGCCCTGTTGTTCTGGGTTGTCCTAGGATGTAATCATGATGACCTGCAATGCACTGTGTTTCTGGGTTGTCCTAGGGTGTAATCATGATGGCCTGTAATGTCCTGTTGTTCTGGGTTGTCCTAGGATGTAATCATGATGACCTGTAATGCCCTGTGGTTCTGGGTTGTCCTAGGGTGTAATCATGATGGCCTGCAATGCCCTGTTGTTCTGAGTTGTCCTAGGATGTAATGATGATGGCCTGTAATGCCCTGTTTTTCAGGGTTGTCTTAGGATGTAATCATGATGGCCTGCAATGCCCTATTGTTCGGGGTTGTCCTGGGTTGTAATGATGATGACCTGCAATGCCCTGTTGTTCTGGGTTGTCCTGGGTTGTAATGATGATGACCTGCAATGCCTTGTTTTTCTGGGTTGTCCTAGGATGTACTCTTGATGGCCTGTTATGCCCTGTTGTTCTGGGTTGTCCTAGGTTGTAATGATGATGACCTGCAATGCCCTGTTGTTCTGGGTTGTCCTGGGTTGTAATGATGATGGCCTGTAATGCCCTGTTGTTCTGGGTTGTCCTAGGATGTAATCATGATGGCCTGCAATGCCCTGTTGTTCGGGGTTGTCCTGGGTTGTAATGATGATGACCTGCAATACCCTGTTTTCTGGGTTGTCCTAGGATGTAATCATGATAACCTGCAAAGCCCTGTTGTTCTGGGTTGTCCTAGGATGTAATCATGATGGCCTGTAATGCCCTGTTGTTCTGGGTTGTCCTAGGATGTAATCATGATTGCCTGCAATGCACTGTTGTTCTGGGTTGTCCTAGGGTGTAATCATGATTGCCTGCAATGCCCTGTTGTTCTGGGTTGTCCTAGGATGTAATCATGATGGATTGTAATGCCCTGTTGTTCTGGGTTGTCCTAGGGTTTAATGATGATGACCTGCAATGCCCTGTTGTTCTGGGTTGTCCTAGGGTGTAATCATGATGGCCTGTAATGCCCTGTTGTTCTGGGTTGTCCTAGGATGTAATCATGATGGCCTGCAATGCCCTGTAGTTCTGGGTTGTCCTAGGATGTAATCATGATGGCCTGTAATGCCCTGTTGTTCTGGGTTGTCCTAGGGTGTAATCATGATGACCTGCAATGCCCTGTTGTTCTAGGTTGTCCTAGGGTGTAATGATGATGACCTGTAATGCCCTCTTGTTCTGGGTTGTCCTAGGATGTAATCATGATGGCCTGCAATGCCCTGTTGTTCTGGGTTGTCCTAGGATGTAATCATGATGGCCTGTAATGCCCTGTTGTTCTGGGTTGTTCTAGGATGTAATGATGATGACCTGTAATGCCCTGTTGTTCTGGGTTGTCCTAGGATGTAATCATGATGACCTGCAATGCACTGTTGTTCTGGGTTGTCCTAGGATGTAATCATGATGGCCTGCAATGCCCTGTTGTTCTTGGTTGTCCTAGGATGTAATGATGACCTGTAATGCCCTGTGGTTCTGGGTTGTCCTAGGGTGTAATGATGATGGCCTGCAATGCCCTGTTGTTCTGAGTTGTCCTAGGATGTAATGATGATGGCCTGTAATGCCCTGTTTTTCTGGGTTGTCCTAGGATGTAATCATGATGGCCTGCAATGCCCTGTTGTTCGGGGTTGTCCTGGGTTGTAATGATGATGACCTGCAATGCCCTGTTGTTCTGGGTTGTCCTGGGTTGTAATGATGATGACCTGCAATGCCTTGTTTTTCTGGTTTGTCCTAGGATGTAATCATGATGGCCTGCAATGCCCTGTTGTTCTGGGTTGTCCTAGGTTGTAATGATGATGACCTGCAATGCCCTGTTGTTCTGGGTTGTCCTGGGTTGTAATGATGATGGCCTGTAATGCCCTGTTGTTCTGGGTTGTCCTAGGATGTAATCATGATGACCTGCAATGCCCTGTTGTTCGGGGTTGTCCTGGGTTGTAATGATGATGACCTGCAATGCCCTGTTTTTCTGGGTTGTCCTAGGATGTAATCATGATAACCTGCAAAGCCCTGTTGTTCTGGGTTGTCCGAGGATGTAATCATGATGGCCTGTAATGTCCTGTTGTTCTGGGTTGTCCTAGGATGTAATCATGATAGCCTGCAATGCCCTGTTGTTCTGGGTTGTCCTTAGATGTAATCATGATGGCCTGCAATGCCCTGTTGTTCAGGGTTGTCCTAGGATGTAATCATGATAGCCTGCAATGCCCTGATGTTCTGGGTTGTCCTAGGATGTAATCATGATGGCCTGCAATGCCCTGTTGTTCTGGGTTGTCCTACGTTGTAATGATGATGGCCTGCAATGCCCTGTGGTTCTGGGTTGTCCTAGGATGTAATCATGATGGCCTGCAATGCCCTGTGGTTTTGGGTTGTCGTAGGTTGTAATGATGATGGCCTGTAACCCCTGTTGTTCTGGGTTGTCCCAGGTTGTAATGATGATGGCCTGCAATGCCCTGTGGTTTTGGGGTGTCCTAGGATGTAATGATCACCTGCAATGTCCTGTTGTTCTGAGTTGTCCTAGGGTGTAATCATGATGGCCTGTAATGCCCTGTTGTTCTGGGTTGTCCTAGGATGTAATCATGATGGCCTGCAATGCCCTGTTGTTCTGGGTTGTCCTAGGATGTAATCATGATGACCTGTAATGCCCTGTTGTTCTGGGTTGTCCTAGGATGTAATCATGATGACCTGCAATGCCCTGTTGTTCTGGGTTGTCCTAGGGTGTAATGATGATGACCTGTAATGCCCTCTTGTTCTGGGTTGTCCTAGGATGTAATCATGATGGCCTGCAATGCCCTGTTGTTCTGGGTTGTCCTAGGATGTAATCATGATGGCCTGCAATGCCCTGTTGTTCTGGGTTGTTCTAGGATGTAATGATGATGACCTGTAATGCCCTGTTGTTCTGGGTTGTCCTAGGATGTAATCATGATGACCTGCAATGCACTGTTGTTCTGGGTTGTCCTAGGATGTAATCATGATGGCCTGCAATGCCCTGTTGTTCTTGGTTGTCCTAGGATGTAATGATGACCTGTAATGCCCTGTGGTTCTGGGTTGTCCTAGGGTGTAATCATGATGGCCTGCGATGCCCTGTTGTTCTGAGTTGTCCTAGGATGTAATGATGATGGCCTGTAATGCCCTGTTTTTCTGGGTTGTCCTAGGATGTAATCATGATGGCCTGCAATGCCCTGTTGTTCGGGGTTGTCCTGGGTTGTAATGATGATGACCTGCAATGCCCTGTTGTTCTGGGTTGTCCTGGGTTGTAATGATGATGACCTGCAATGCCTTGTTTTTCTGGGTTGTCCTAGGATGTAATCATGATGGCCTGCAATGCCCTGTTGTTCTGGGTTGTCCTAGGTTGTAATGATGATGACCTGCAATGCCCTGTTGTTCTGGGTTGTCCTGGGTTGTAATGATGATGGCCTGTAATGCCCTGTTGTTCTGGGTTGTCCTAGGATGTAATCATGATGACCTGCAATGCCCTGTTGTTCGGGGTTGTCCTGGGTTGTAATGATGATGACCTGCAATACCCTGTTTTTCTGGGTTGTCCTAGGATGTAATCATGATGACCTGCAATGCCCTGTTGTTCTGGGTTGTCCTAGGATGTAATCATGATGACCTGCAATGCCCTGTTGTTCTGGGTTGTCCTAGGATGTAATCATGATGGCCTGCAATGCCCTGTTGTTCTGGGTTGTCCTAGGTTGTAATCATGATGGCCTGCAATGCCCTGTTGTTCTGGGTTGTCCTAGGTTGTAATCATGATGGCCTGCAATGCCCTGTTGTTCTGGGTTGTCCTAGGTTGTAATCATGATGGCCTGCAATGCCCTGTGTGTTCTGGGTTGTTTTAGGATGTAATGATGATGGCCTGTAATGCCCTGTTGTTCTGGGTTGTCCTAGGATGTAATCATGATGGCCTCAATGCCCTGTTGTTCTGGGTTGTCCTTAGATGTAATCATGATGACCTGCAATGCCCTGTTGTTCTGGGTTGTCCTAGGATGTAATCATGATTGCCTGCAATGCCCTGTTGTTCTGGGTTGTCCTAGGATGTAATCATGATGGATTGTAATGCCCTGTTGTTCTGGGTTGTCCTAGGGTTTAATGATGATGACCTGCAATGCCCTGTTGTTCTGGGTTGTCCTAGGGTGTAATCATGATGGCCTGTAATGCCCTGTTGTTCTGGGTTGTCCTAGGATGTAATCATGATGGCCTGCAATGCCCTGTTGTTCTGGGTTGTCCTAGGATGTAATCGTGATGGCCTGTAATGCCCTGTTGTTCTGGGTTGTCCTAGGGTGTAATCATGATGACCTGCAATGCCCTGTTGTTCTGGGTTGTCCTAGGGTGTAATGATGATGACCTGTAATGCCCTCTTGTTCTGGGTTGTCCTAGGATGTAATCATGATGGCCTGCAATGCCCTGTTGTTCTGGGTTGTCCTAGGATGTAATCATGATGGCCTGCAATGCCCTGTTGTTCTGGGTTGTTCTAGGATGTAATGATGATGACCTGTAATGCCCTGTTGTTCTGGGTTGTCCTAGGATGTAATCATGATGACCTGCAATGCACTGTTGTTCTGGGTTGTCCTAGGATGTAATCATGATGGCCTGCAATGCCCTGTTGTTCTTGGTTGTCCTAGGATGTAATGATGACCTGTAATGCCCTGTGGTTCTGGGTTGTCCTAGGGTGTAATCATGATGGCCTGCAATGCCCTGTTGTTCTGAGTTGTCCTAGGATGTAATGATGATGGCCTGTAATGCCCTGTTTTTCTGGGTTGTCCTAGGATGTAATCATGATGGCCTGCAATGCCCTGTTGTTCTGGGTTGTCCTGGGTTGTAATGATGATGACCTGCAATGCCTTGTTTTTCTGGTTTGTCCTAGGATGTAATCATGATGGCCTGCAATGCCCTGTTGTTCTGGGTTGTCCTAGGTTGTAATGATGATGACCTGCAATGCCCTGTTGTTCTGGGTTGTCCTGGGTTGTAATGATGATGGCCTGTAATGCCCTGTTGTTCTGGGTTGTCCTAGGATGTAATCATGATGACCTGCAATGCCCTGTTGTTCGGGGTTGTCCTGGGTTGTAATGATGATGACCTGCAATGCCCTGTTTTTCTGGGTTGTCCTAGGATGTAATCATGATAACCTGCAAAGCCCTGTTGTTCTGGGTTGTCCTAGGATGTAATCATGATGGCCTGTAATGCCCTGTTGTTCTGGGTTGTCCTAGGATGTAATCATGATTGCCTGCAATGCCCTGTTGTTCTGGGTTGTCCTAGGGTGTAATCATGATGGCCTGCAATGCCCTGTTGTTCTGGGTTGTCATAGGATGTAATCATGATGGCCTGCAATGCCCTGTTGTTCTGGGTTGTCCTAGGTTGTAATCATGATGGCCTGCAATGCCCTGTGTGTTCTGGGTTGTTTTAGGATGTAATGATGATGGCCTGTAATGCCCTGTTGTTCTGGGTTGTCCTAGGATGTAATCATGATGGCCTGCAATGCCCTGTTGTTCTGGGTTGTCCTTAGATGTAATCATGATGACCTGCAATGCCCTGTTGTTCTGGGTTGTCCTAGGATGTAATCATGATTGCCTGCAATGCCCTGTTGTTCTGGGTTGTCCTAGGATGTAATCATGATGGATTGTAATGCCCTGTTGTTCTGGGTTGTCCTAGGGTTTAATGATGATGACCTGCAATGCCCTGTTGTTCTGGGTTGTCCTAGGGTGTAATCATGATGGCCTGTAATGCCCTGTTGTTCTGGGTTGTCCTAGGATGTAATCATGATGGCCTGCAATGCCCTGTTGTTCTGGGTTGTCCTAGGATGTAATCATGATGGCCTGTAATGCCCTGTTGTTCTGGGTTGTCCTAGGGTGTAATCATGATGGCCTGTAATGCCCTGTTGTTCTGGGTTGTCCTAGGATGTAATCATGATGACCTGCAATGCCCTGTTGTTCTGGGTTGTCCTAGGATGTAATCATGATGACCTGCAATGCCCTGTTGTTCTGGGTTGTCCTAGGTTGTAATCATGATTGCCTGCAATGCCCTGTTAATCTGGGTTATCATAACAGAACCAGTTGTAAAAATGGAATTAACACAATGGTGTTTTTAAATAATAAATTTTTTATGGCATTGAGTACCTGATTACTTTATTGTTTCAATTGTGCAATTACTTTTCATTGTAGTATTATGTGTCTAGTGTCAAGTTTTGTCTGTGTTCCTTGATTTCCTGTTCTCTTCTTGCACTTGGGTTTTCTTTTTTTTCTTACTACTTGCTGCACATCTTTATAAATTATGTTGTATGAAACAATTATTTCACCTAATGAAAAAATATTCAAGAAGTTCAACTGACAGAAGTTAAACAAACTAACAGCTGTATAAAGGGTAAAGGAACAACTTAATATACATTTTGTGAACCTAGTTCAAATTATTATTAAAAGCTATGATGCTCCAATATGCAAAATAGTTTTTTGTGTACTATTTAGGTTGACAATTTGCAGTTTTTTTTTTTTAATTTGAATTAGTTGGATGATGGTTTATTCTATATTTTTAAGGTCTTTATTATATACTTAAGTCAGAGTCATTTGAATTTTATGGAAACAGGACATTACAACAACAAAAAAAGAGGAAATAATAAGAAGGAAGAAGGGGACTAAATAACAACAACAGACACACATAATGGCCAAAACAAAAATGAATAAAAAAAAAAAAAATATTGGACAAGTTAGACTCAAACGTCTGTTTTCTACTAAAATAAATTGCACTTTATTTATAAGCCAGAAATTATTTTTTCAAGAATATTTAAGGGTACAAGAATTGTTTTAAGTATTACTTTTACAAGTTTGACATGTGAAAGTTAGATACAATTTAGAGCAATTACCAGTAAGAAGTAGTGACATTAGAACAGACAGACCTTGGGATAACATAAAGTCTTCACACAGAGATAGCCAGAATCCACAAAGTGAAAGATCAAGGCCAAAATTAACATTAGATATTCCAAAGTCTGGAAGCTGTGATAGTATTGATAAAACAGGGATAGATATAATACCAGGTAATATAGGATATTGTACCATGATTTTGATTTGACCAGTTTTATGAGACTTATGGGAATTTTATTACTTTTTGGACTATCATACCACAATGTCAGACAGCTTTTAAACTCAACTCCTCTGAGATCATTTGACAAAAAGCTCTCCTACTTATCAGGATTATTTACAGCCATATGTAATTGACCATATTATACAATCATTTTGATTTAACCGTTAGTATAGGAGTTTTTGAATTTTGACCTTTTTTTGGACTATCCTACCTCAATGACAACTTGTGAATGCAACTCCTCAGAGACTGTTTGATAGAAAGTTATTATGCTCGATCTGATAATTTAAGCCCTTTTCAACTGATTTTTATTGTTTGTTCTTATGTTATGCTGTTACACCATTGTCCTAGTTTAGGGGGAGGGTTTGGTAACTGCAAACATGTTTAACCCTGCCACATTGTTTATCATGTGCCTGTTCCAAGTCAGGAGCCGTTGGTTGTTGTTTGTTGCTATAATATATATCATGTTTATTTTTCGGTTTTTTCATCAGGCCTTTAGTTTCCTTGTTTGAATTTTGTTCTACATTTGTCATTTATTGGTCTTTTATAGCTTGGCATTTAGTATGGGTTTTGCACATTGTTGAAGGCAGTGCAGTGACCTATAGTTGCTGACTTCTATGTCATTTGGTCTCTGTTGGAGAGTAGTCTCATTGGCAATCATACCACATCTCCTTGTTTTTTCTATTGGTGGGAGTGTTTGCCATCATATGTAGTTGACCATATTATACTGTCATTTTAAATTGACCATTTTTATTGGAGTTCTGGGACTTCCACTAGTTTCTATTATTCCTCCCCATTGACATCTTGTGAAGCATTTCCTCTGAGAACCTTTGACAGAAAGTTCTCATACTTTGTCAGATTGTTTGTGATAATGTTTAATTCACAACAGTGTACTATCATTATGATTCCACCATTTTTTCGACTGTTATACACCATGTTTTACCTATTGAATAACATGAACAAATACAAAAGCTCTAAATTCACTTAATAATGTAATCTATGTTCTTGTTCTACAATTCTGTACTGTTCACACAATTTTATTCCTAATTTATACCGTGGTTGGGCACTTAGCTATGGCCTAGCAATCTTGTTCTATTTGTTTGAATGTCTAAGAGAAACAGATGTTCCTCCCTTTATGAACTATTTAAATGGAATAGCTGCAAAGAAACATAGCCAGGTCACAGGAATTGCAAATCCTCTGTTGATTTTATTACTTCTGAAGATACAGTACAATCTTATGAAATAAATTTGGTTTTAAAGCTGCTGTTGATACTAGGAAAATAATTTGTTTTTAAGACAACGACAACAAGGTTTTTTTTTAACGACCTTGACTACCCATGAGGGTCTTGCATGGTCGGCCCTGGCTTAGGCCTTTTATTGGCATTTGAATAATTTATTTTACTTATGGTAATTGTACTGTTTTTAAGAGACTTTTGATACTTTGAAAATAATTTTAATAACTTTAAGTTATGCATTATTGATTTTTATTTAATTCTCAAGAAATAAGTATAGCGTCGCCTGGTGAAGGTGTTTGGCAGTACAAAGATGGGTATGGTGGATGGAAAGCTTATAGTAAAGAACAAAGTGATAAACTAGAAAAAGGATATTGTCATAACCCAAAAGGAGTCTCACTTATTTATGTTGGGAAGTCGCAGTGAGTACTGTACAATGAAATTGTTTTTATGCCCCCACCGTAGCGGAGAGGGCATTAAGTTTTACCCTTGTCCATCTGTACGTACGTACATCCCAAAATTGGCTTCCGTTCTCCAACTTGAGTTTGCCTCAACCAAATGTTATGAAAATTATACACAATGCTTATTACCACAAAATACATATCAAGTTTGAATTTTGGTGGCGTCATTTTAACCGTTCTAGAGTTATGCTCCTTTATAAATGGAAAAATTGCAAAATTTTAGTTTCCGTTCTCTAACTTAAGTTTGCTTCAACCAAAATGTTATGAAACTTATACACAATGCTTATTACCACAAAACACAGATCAAGTTTGAATTTTGGTGGTGTCACTTTAACCATTCTAGAGTTATGCCCCTTTATAAATGGAAAAATTGCAAAATATTTTAGTTTCCGTTCTCTTACTTGAGTTTGCCTCAACCAAATGTTATGAAACTTATACACCATGCTTATTACTACAAAACACAGATCAAGTTTGAATTTTGGTGGGGTCACTTTAACCATTCACGAGTAATGACCCTTTTTAAATTGAAAACAATGCAAAATTTTTAGTTTCCGTTCTCTAACTTAAGTTGCCTCAACCAAATGTTATGAAACTTATACACAATACTTATTACCACAAAATACAGATCAATACAGATCAAGTTGAATTTTGGTGGCGTCACTTTAAACATTATTGAATAATGCCCTTTAAAAATCGAAAAATTGCAAAATTTTTAGTTTCCGTTCTGTAACTTAAGTTTGTCCCAACCAAACATTATGAGACCTTTACACAATACTTATTACCACAAAACTCAGATCAAGTACAAATTTGGGTAGCGTCACTTTTATAGTTCTTGAGTTATGTCCCTTTATAATGTTGTATGCAAGAGGGGGCATCATCTGTGTCCATGGGGACACATTCTCCATTTTTTTATTCTTAAAGAATTTAAAAACAAGACACTAATTATTGCCAGCTTACCCTATTTGCATGTTTTCTGACATGAAATGCCTAGAACCTGTTTAAAACTGTTCTGAAAACAAATTGAAAGCATTCAGAATACTGTAAATGTAATTTTTATCAGTCAATCATTCCAACATTCAAGATTATATAAAGTATCCAATCCTGTCTGTCTCCAGTCCACATCTTACTGTATGCCTATATGTCAATGAAATCAGGGGTTTCATTATCTTTTATGTTGACAGGTACATTCCTGTTTGTAGGTGGTACTTTTCAATATATTCAATGAACATCTTATATAAAAATTCCTGAATTCAGGCGGTACTTATCAGTAGCATAGGAGGGTAAAAGTACCGGTACCGCCTCCTAATGAATGGCCTGATTTCAATGAAAGTTCACAATTTCTGCCTCAAATGGTCAGTTTAGAATTCTTGTCACAACAGTATCATCTCTAACCATATATCTGACATAATTTAGCTAATATATGAACTAGAAGTGTTAAAACATAGCCATATTTGCAATAGTTGTATGTATGCAGATCCCAGTCTGATGTATAAATTCACTTAAAAATGTATAGCAATGACTGCTTACATCTGATTTTTGCATAACTTCCAAGCACAGGTATTGTTTTCTATATAAATACCTTTAAAATCATAAAGATATAGCATTTACAAGTTAAATTATTAGTTTTATGACCCAGGGGGTAGGCAATTTTCTCTGTTTTTTGCCCCTGGGGCCTCAAATTTCCTAAATTATTCTGCTGTTTCTAGCAATATGGAATATTTAGTACATATTCAGGATAGAACACACTATTGTAAGTTTTGTTGAGATATTTTTGTATTTCTAGCTTGTATTTTTTATGTCGCGGTGACAAAAAAGCAGATTTAGGTGTTACGGCTTACTTTTGGGTTATCAACAGGACAAAAACATCCCACCAATTATATTCAGGAAGGATCTATGAGTTCCAATGACTGCGAAGAGTAAATATAAGCACTACTAAACAATTTAATTTACAAATATGCATATATTATGAATTAATTTTGCATTCAGGGCTTTAAGTAAACTATGCATACTGTAAACTTTGAATTTATGCTGAGTCATCATAGTTAAGGCCCAGAATTTTCTCAATCTTCATGAAATATTTATAAAACTTCATATTTAAGTTAATTTCATTAAAATCTGTGAGATAAATGAAATTTGGTTAAATTCTGTATGTTCTCTTTTTTCACCAAATATAGGTTGCATTTCTGTAAATATTGACAATGCAATTTCCCATAGGAACTCCTTTTACAGCTAAAACTACCACTTTTACTATGAAGTTTTGAAAAAAATCATATCCTAGAAAGGAAAGTTTATATGCACTACTATTGTTTTCAAAGGTCGAAATATAGGGCTGTGCGGCATATTTTCAACGTTTATATGCCCCGAACTTTTAAGAGTTTAAACTAACACTAAATTTCTTAACTACCCCTACCGTGACTGTAGGATTACCACAGATTTCAATATAAACAATATGCATATGTATGTTGACTGGTAACATTCCCAAGTTATGTCTCTATGAGATGAAACCTAGAGATCATAACTGGGAACCAGTATGTAAACAAAATTAATTATCTATGAATATTCTATATCTCCCCAAAAGAGGCGTGGTTTCATAAACAGCTGTATTCACAAAGTGCAACCTATAAGTCTTAGTGTGATGCCATATTTACCAAACACACCTTAAATCCTGAAGGTCTTAGTGTGATGTCACATTTACCGAACACACCTTAAATCCTGTAGGTCTTAGTGTGATGTCACATTTACCAAACACACCTTAAATCCTGAAGGTCTTAGTGTGATGTCACATTTACCAAACACACCTTAAATCCTATTGGTCTTAGTGTGATGCCATATTTACCAAACACACCTTAAATCCTGTAGGTCTTAGTGCATACCTGCCAACCCTCCGGTTTTGAGCGGGAGTCTCCCGCGCAAACGACGAAATTCTGGAAATCTCCTGCTTGCCGATCCACTCCCGTGCGGGAGTATAGAATCTCCCGCTTTCGGATATTTTACCTGGAATGACCTGCGTTCGTAATTCTTTGACTTTTTCATTTACTGTCAGTAGAAATATATAAACAATCGGCGATCATTTGAAAACTTTGGTCAGTAGTTTTTATGTTCGATTTTTAAGTAATCGAAATTCATTTCTGATATATCAACTCCAACAAGATAGAGGTCTTTGTCTGGACCCAGAGGCAGTGTAAAAAGAAGAAATAGATAACTGCAAATCAAAATGTCAATCAGATTGAATGAAAGATTTTCAGTTTTTACGACCAAGTTCACTAGGCAATGAATCTTCATACATTTTGCATATCATGTTCAATCAATTTTTCGGTTTCTTCTGGTGGTCTGTATGACGTTTGAAAGTATGCTTAGTGTGAGATTCACAACAAAATCAAAATATGGAATGTTATGAGTTATGAGACTTAGAGCCAGAGGTATTGAAAAAGGCAAAAAAAAAAAAAAGAATCCACCTTGTATAGATTATAACCATGAATTGAAGAAATAAAGTATATTTATTAACTCTTATTGGTGTTTTGTAGATGAATAAGTAAACAGGTCTTAACTTGAAAATGTCGTTCGCGCAAAATCTCCCCCTCAGCTGTCATACCTGAGTGGGAGATCTCCCTCTCTGAAGGTTTCAGAGGTTGGCAGGTATGTTAGTGTGATGCCACATTTACCAAACACACCTTAAATCCTATAAGTCTTAGTGTGATGCCACATTTACCAAATTCACCTTAAATCCTGAAGGTCTTAGTATGATGCCATATTTACCAAACACACCTTAAATCCTATAAGTCTGGAAAACAAACAATCTTTGGAAATGTTGTTTACTGTAATATATCTTTAAAAGGAATAATTTCTACCTACTTTCTATTTTTATCAACTGAAAAAAACACTGAATGTAACTGCTAAATTAAAATACTAAACTGTGAATTAAGACATTCTTGAATGTTATTTTATTGGAAGGGATAGTTTTGGCAAAAATAAAAACTTACATTTTAGATTATTTATACCATTATTTGCATTAAGTATTTCTAGAAATCGAAATAGTTAAATCTGGTATTTTTGTTCACTATTCCCCAAAGGCAATAATAAATGCACACAATAGCTTCTTTTGAGTATGTAATTTCTGATAAAAAAATAAACAAAAAAGTCACATTTTTTTACCTCCAAATCTTCTTTTTGTCAATATTCAAACCATTCAGAAGCGTGTGAAAAGTATAAATATGTCTAGTGTTTATGTTTGACATCGAGAGTATCCCTATGATGTCAAATTATTTTGATGCATAAGACGATGTAACAGCTTCACAGACTTTTTCATTTATAAAGCCAAAATAATTACTAAAATGGAATTTATTTTAGTATGTTTCATTAGAATAGAGATAACTGTATTGTATTTTAAGCTTGGCCTTCTTAAAACTTGATGTTACTGTCGCAAATATCCGTTTACATAGCTCCGCTCCGTCCATTTGCATCAGTAAAATCTATGTCTTACGAATGCCAAGCTTAAAGTACAATACAGTTATCCTCTAATTAATTCTCTTGGTACATATACTTTTTCCAGGGAGAAGAAGGTCAAGTAGATTTATAGCAGTATAAATTTTGAATATTAAGGGACATTGAAATTAATAATTGTTATATTCAATTTATTAATCAGTATAATACATCTCTTCCAGGTACAGGATAATGTTTTCTAAATTCAAACAAGTCAATTTAAAGACAAAGGAAATGATAGATGTTAGAATAATTGTTTGTAAGTATTCTGTAAAAGAGATGATATAAAAAATAAGGAGATGTGGTATGATTGCCAATGAGACAAGTATCCACCAAAGTTCGAATGAAGTGGATGAAAGCAATTATAGGCAACTGTACAGCCTTCAATAATGAGAAAAATCCATACCATTTAGTCGGCTCTAAAAGGCCCTGTTGTATAAGTTGTCCTTAACAGGAGTTGATACTGTTCAACAGTTCTTTTTTTGATTTTGTGATTTATTGTAGGTAAGTGAAGTTGATATCTTTCTAATATCACAAAATAACAGACAGTGCTTGTTTTCAAAAACAATATGGTACAAAATTTCTTAGAAATATTTTGTCTATTTTAGAAAAATTAGAAAAAATGGTATTTTATAAAATTGAGAATGGAAATGGGGAATGTGTCAAAGAGACAACAACCCGACCACAGAACAGACAACAACAGAAGGTCACCAATAGGTCTTCAATGCAGCAAGAAATTCCCGCACCGGAGGCGTCCTTAAGCTGGCCCCTAAACAAATATATATACTAGTTCAGTGATAATGGACGTCATACTAAACTCAAATTATACACAAGAAACTAAAAGTAAAATAATACAAGACTAACAAAGGCCAGAGGCTCCTGACTTGGGACAGGCGCAAAAATGCGGCGGGGTTAAACATGTTTATGAGATCTCAACCTCCCCTATACCTCTAGCCAATGTAGAAAAGTAAACGCATAACAATACGCACATTAAAAGTCAGTTAAAGAGAAGTCCGAGTCCGATGTCAGAAGATGTGACAAAAGAAAATAAACAAAATGACAATAATACATAAATAACAACAGACTACTAGCAGTTAACTGACATGCCAGCTCCAGACCTCAATTAAACTGATTGAAAGATTATGTCTTCATCATATGAATATCAGGCACAATCCCTCCGTTAGGGGTTTAGTATCATACCATCATAAAATATATGAGAAGAGCATAACCCGTGTCATGCCAACAACTGGTTTTAAATTAATGTGTTTAGTTCGATGCAAAGACCCTATAAGTGAATCAATATTAAAGCCAAAATATGCAATCTTTAATGACCTGACAACAGTATCGTAACTATATCCCTTCTTAATAAGTCTATTTAAAGGTTTTGTTAGCTTCTGAGGTGAATACTGACATTTAAGTGCTTTATAAAGAATATTACCATAAAAGATTGGATGTGAAATACCTGAACGTATAAGAAGTCTGCATGTTGAGCTATATTTACTGAATGATGTCCTTGTACCGATGATAAAATTTAGTAAATGTTTTGACTAGTTTGTGATATCGAAAACCCTGGTGTAATAATTTTTCTGTAATACATAAATTTCTTTCATTAAAATCTGAAACGTTGTTACATACACGAGCGAATCGTACAAGTTGAGATATATAAACACCGTAAGATGGTGACAAGGAACGTCAGCATCTAAAATGGATAATTAACGATAGGAAATGAAAATCATCTCTTTATCATAAATTTTGTATTAAGCTTTCCGTTAATGATATGGATATCAAGATCTTTTCTTATAAATGTGCATTTAGAAAAAATGAAATTACACAGCAGCAATATTATTTGTTTCAAAATTTTCATACCAAAATATCGTCAATTTATCCACTTTTGCATGGTTTGTGCATTGTAATTTTTACAATATTTTTAAGAGCCAGTCTGCCAGAAAACCATGCAAAACCGTCCGAATGTCACTTTTGCCAAATGAGTTCATATTTGGCACATTGGTGCACCTTAGTAATGTAAATAACCACACAAATTTTTTGGGAAAATATTGAACCGATCTGGATTTTTTAGGTGCCATCTTTTAACAGATGAAATTGCTGAAAACAGCAAAATAAGCCTTTTGGCATATTTTGCTGGTTTAAATAAAAAATATGGCAACAATAATAATTTTTGATAGTTGTTCCTCATAAAACATCACTTTAAGTGTAAGAATGCAAAGAAATAACAATGCTGTCTATTAAGTGTATGTATAATCTAACCGTATCAATATGTCTTATTTAGCTTCATGTCCAAAATGGCTGATTTTGGTCATCTTTCAGAGCCAAAATACTCCAAGACCCGTTTATTATTGTAAAACAACATATCTTATCGCAAAGTATAACTATATATACCCAATCAAAAAATATCAAGCTCGGCAAATAATGTTGGTGTCTGGTATATGCCACAACAAAATGGGGTAGCCTGCATATTCAAATTTTCTCAATTCTGCCATCTAATTTGTAAAATCTGACATATAATAGGATATGGACTTATAAATAAGTATAACAACAAATGGAAAAAATAATTAATGTTTCATTTAATACATTAAAAAATAATCATACATAAATACAAATTATTCATTATAAATCTAGAGGCTCCCAGGAGCTGAAATAGCTCGTATTGACAAATTGTGCACCTAAAACATGTAAAACGATAAAAACACATATTTCAAAAGCAATAAATTTAAAATAAGAAGTTAAACAATTCAGAATAAGTTCAGACTAAAAAAGTTTCTTCTGACCACTTTTGCAATTTTTCTTATAATATATTGATATAGCTGTCGGATAATAGCAGAAAACTGTGAAAATTTGTAAATTTACACATTTTAGGGACAATAGCTCATTGATGTTATGTCCAATTTTTCAGAAAAATTTTGGGTATAACTATTTAGATCTTGTCATGTTGATAGTTTTATCAATATATATATATAGCTCTTCTTCTAAAGTTATGAAGATAATGCTTTAAAAGAGAAACTGTAAATAGTTACAATATAGAGATGATTTTAACAGACACTTAGCATGCTTAGTGATGGAAATTTTTATGATCCTTTGAGCCTAGTATGCTAACAAGGCAAGATTTGCTAGGTACCTATATCTATGTTGCTGCAATGTGGTCAATACAAACATGAAAATCATAAATGCATATAAAAAACATTCCCATAACTAGACAAAAACAAATTACTTAGTCTATATATACTAGTGAAAATGTATAAAGAATTTTGAATGAAATTGAAAAGCTGTGAAGATTACTGTACATTTAAAACCCTACATTACATCCTGGGAAATAACAGAATTGAATTAAGTAATATGAAACTTCAAATTTCAAAAAAGTTAAATGTGTTTTTTATGCTTGAATTAACAAGTTTTACTATAAAGCAAGTGTACATTAACTTTCTTGTAAAAGAAAATCCTTTATATTATTAAAAATCTCAATGATGAACTGCTATTTTTTGAGACATCATCCCATGGAAGATTTAACTGATGTTTTAAAGTTGGAAAGTTTCTGTTGCTTGTTTGGTTGGTTGAAATTGTTTCTGTCAGAAGCATTATCAGTCTCCCAATCTGATGCTGACTGCTGTGAGAGTTCAGTTGTTGTTGACAGAAAGGTTAGCTGTGAGTCTAGATCTGAAAACCACAAAGCATACATACATACATACATAAATCAGACTGTTAGTTTTCATATTTTTTACTTTTCTTATTTTGGGGCCTTTTATGACTGAATATATATGCAGTATGGGTCTTGCTCATTGTTGAAGGCCACTATGTCACTTGTTCTCATTGCTGGCAATCCTACCACATTATTTTTATATTTCATATACATGTATACCACTGACAGGAAATAAAATTGACAACTTTTTTTTTGCCATCCTTGGTGGCCATCTTGAAAATGTTTGACATCAGAAAATCAATTATCATCCACATATTGTCATGATTGTGCTCATCTTTTTATTAAAGTTTCATTTAAAAAGATAACACCAGTTATCTCAGTAAAGTACAAATTTTGTTGAAGATGAAGAAAAATGCAAGTTTGGACAGAACATTCAAGCATGATACAGCTCTGAATTTGTAATAGGATTAAATATTTGACAAAGAATAGGTTTCTAACACAGAATAAATATGGTATATCTTTATATAGTTTAATAGATTCAGCATATCAGAGAACCCCAATATCAAATTGAGATTTCAAATTTAGTTTAATTTTGGACCCTTTGGCCCTCAATGTAAACCAATTACATAACAGGGCCCAAAAACTAAATACAGGTTAGATTCAGCATATATAAAATTATTGTTGAAATCAAACAGTTAAATTGTGGACCCCGTTTGAACCAACTTGAAAACTGGGACCAAAATCATAAATGTATCTAAGTACACACTTATATTCAGGATATTTGATTATTTCTGTATATCAAAGAACCATACATTGCCCTAATTAGAGTTCATTTTTTGTTAAAATTAAACTAAGTTAAAATTTGGACCCTTTGGACTTTAAAATGTGGACAAATTTGAAAAACGTACCAAAGTTAATAAAATGCTCCGGCTGGGCACAGCTTGATACGACCGCAGAGGTCGAACCCTGAACAGTTGGGGCAAGTATGGACACAACATTCAAGCTTGATCCAGCACTGAATTTGGATTGTGATTAAATATTTGACACAGCATAGGTTTCTGACACAGAATGAATGTGGTCTAAGAACTTAAAATTTTTAATTTACCTATTCAAACCATATCATTATTATTTGCTCTTATATATAAATCAGAAATAACCAATTTAAAATCATGAAAATGGAAAATTTTAAAGAAAAAAATCCCCCTCCCAATTTTTGAACCCCTTATGATTCATCACCCCCAAACTCAATCCCAGCCTTCCCTTTGTGGTACAGTACAATTTCAGAGAGATCCATACACTTGAACACAAGTTATTGTCTGGAAACTAGAAAAATGCTTGTTTTTTGGCCACTTTTTGGCTGCAAATTCCTAAAATTTTAGGGCAATTACCCCCAAACTCAAACCCAGCTTTCCCTTTGTGACATGGAACCTTGTGGTACAATTTCATAAAGATCCATACACTTACACACAAGTTATTGTCCTGAAACTAGAAAAATGCTTGTTTTTTGCCCCTTTTTGGCCCCTCATTCTTAAAATTTTGAGGCAATTACCCCCAAAATCAATCCCAGCCTTCCCTTTGTGGTATGGTACCTTGCAGTACAATTTCAGAGATCCATACACTTGAACACAAGTTATTGTCTGAAACTAGAAAAATACTTATTTTGGCCCTTATTCCTAAACGTTTTGGGCAATTACCCCAAACTCAATTCCAGCTTTTCCTTTGTGATATGGAACCTTGTAGTACAATTTCAGAAAGATCCATACACTTACACACAAGTTATTGTCATGAAACTAGAAAAATGCTTGTTTTTTGCCCCTTTTTTGGCCCTTAATTCCTTAAATTTTGAGGC
Organism: Mytilus coruscus; assembly: GCA_017311375.1. Lineage (NCBI taxonomy): Eukaryota > Metazoa > Mollusca > Bivalvia > Mytilida > Mytilidae > Mytilus > Mytilus coruscus. Next base: position 1,229 of record JAASAO010000799.1, on the reverse strand, counting down.
AATTACCCCCAAAATCATTCCCAGCATTCCCTTTGTGATATGAAACCTTGTGGTACAATGTCAGAGAGATCCATACATTAACACACAAGTTATGTCTGGAAGTTACAAAAATGCTTATTTTTGGCCCCTTTTTGGCCCCCTAATTTCTTAACTGTTGGTACCATAACCCCCAAAAATCAATCCCAACCTTCCTTTTGTGGTATTGAACCTTATGGTAAAATTTCATAGAGATCCATTCACTTAAACTTAAGTTAGAGTGCGAAAACCAATGTGTCTTCGGACGACGACGACGACAACGACGCCAACATCATACCAATATACGACCGCAAAATTTTTTTTTGGTCGTATAAAAAGCTAAATATTAAACATTTGCATTTTGTATATCAAAGAACCTCAAGAATTCAATTTTGTAGAAATAAAAAAAAAATTTTGGACCATTTTGAAATCAATGTGAACCAATTTAAAATGGGGCCCAATTGCAACATCTTAAATTTAAATACATGGTTAGATTAAGGAAATATTTGAGATCCCAAAAAAAGTATTTATTTTAATTTGTTCTGGTCCTAAACCATTTGTGTAAACATGCGTGAACTATTTGCCATTGGATATTAGCAACCAACAACCAATCAATTAATTTAACAGGTGAAATATCTTCAAAAGTACCAATAAAATCTCCCCTTTTATATTTGAAATGGAATGTATGAACAGTTCATTAGTCATTGTTAGTTATTGAATGGAAACTATAGGAGCCGCCAAATATAGTACTACAAATTAAATTAGTAAAGTGATTTTTCAATGGGAAAACCAAGTTAACAAAGACATGTTCAATAAAACTGATGTAGTACATGTATAATTATTATATAAGTGATTACATATACTTTGCATGATTACCATATTATACAAACAGTTAAATTAATATACATGATACATTAGTTAATAATATCTTACCAATATCTTCTTCTATACATGTATTTAGTTTGACCTGGCTATTGTCACTTTTACAAAAACTCATCTTCATTGAGCATTGCTTGCATAGCCCTACAAATAAAAAGTATTAAACTATAAAATAATTGTTCAATTTTGTTTACATGAAATAAGATATATCAGACAGGAAATGTAGGGTAGTGTAGCATCACTGTGCATGTAGTTTAAATGTATTTTTTTTCTTTTAAAAAGGGTTCTAGAAGTAATCTACATACATGTACATGTAGGGTCCTAAAATAGAACTT